>JAKELH010000616.1:0-43577 GCA_021525015.1 Lactarius pseudohatsudake | reverse complement strand
GGTGGCCTGGCTTACGCAAAGAAGTGATGGACTACGTCAAAGGATGCGCCGACTGTCAACGAATCAAGGTCAACACCCGACCACAACGTGCAGCACTGCAACCCATCTACCCCAAACCAGAAGCTATGCCGTTCGAGACCATCGCCCTCGATTTCATCACTAAACTCCCTGCGGCACAGGACTGTGACTCGATCCTCATGATAACGGATACGACTGCACAAAATGGCCCTGTTCATCCCCTGCCAAGAAGAGATAACGGCAGAAGGTACCGCTGCCTGTACGTAAAACACGTATTTCCATGATTCGGATTACCCTCCAAATAATCAGCGACAGGGACCCCGATTCGCGTCCAAATTCACGCGCGAACATGCCAAATCTGGGAATCCAGCAGAACATCTCCACCGCATACCACCCACGAACAGACGGACAATCAGAATGCACGAACCAATGGCTCGAGCAGTACCTTCGCTTCTGGGTCAACGAGCGACAGGACAACTGGATCCACTATCTCCCCATGGCGGAATTCACCCACAATAATTGGCCCCACGAAGCGACCAAGCAGTCTCCTTCAACTTACTAATGGGGTATAACCCACGAGCGGACTGGACAGACCGACCATCCCCTATCCCACAAGTAGCGCTCAGGGTCAAACAATTCAAAGAAGCACGAAAGCGCCAGGAACTGATGATCAAAGCACAGCAGCGATGGGTCCAGAACAAAGATAGCCCAAGTACCAAATGGGGATCAAGTATGGCTGGAAGAACGCCACCTCCGGAACCAACCAGCCAACCGCAAAGCTTGCGCCCAGAAGACATGGCCCGTTTAGGGTAACTCAGGTGATGTCCGCAGTCAATTACCGCTGGAGCTTCCCACCACAGTGGAGCATCCACCCAGTGTTCCACGTAGACCTTCTGACCCCATATCGTGAAACACCCACGCACGGACCAAACTATCAGCGCCCACCACGGATCGTAGGAGGCGAAGAAGAATACGAGGTCGAGAAGATTCTAGACTCTCGGAAGTTCGGCCGCAGTCGCAAATTGCAATACCTTGTCAAATGGAAAGGCTACCCTGACTCGGACAATCAGTGGGTCTCCAAGGATGACGTATTCGCCGATGAAGCCGTGCGGGAATTCAAACAATCAAACCCCGCCAGCGAAGCACATATAAGCAGGGGCATAACCCAAGAGACGTCTTCATCCCCTCTCCTGCATACCATTCCACTCATGTCCCGCACCCCAGTAACCATCCTCTACATCGCCGACGATGCAATCCCAGTACGGACCATACAATCCACGCCATCGTCACCCCTGCGATTCCCCTCTCCTTTCAACCAAGAGGAGACGATATTCCTTCCCCGAAGCATCCCCAGTTCCTTCGCTCACCACCACTCTTTGTTCCAAGACCCTCGCGGACAGGTACGTCCCGACGAGACCGCAAACACCGGCACCCAGCGACGACGGTCTCGGAGTCAGGGACAGTCACCTCCCTGGAGACCCGTACAACCCGGCGGAACACCTCTCGCCGCATCAACATCTCCGTTATGCCACCCATCTCACCACGACACACTCGGAAACCCCCCCGTTATGCGGAACCACGGGGAAGTACTCACCGCGCCGCCGATGGCTCAATCCCCGCTACAAGTCCATCCGGAACAGGAACAAAGCCCGATTCCCCGATGCGGCGTGGAAACGCCTCCACCCACGGGGTTCCACCCCAACAGGGGAGCATATTATATTCCCTTTCCTATCAGAGATGCTCACGAAAAACTTTGGCCAGCCCGTTTTACTCAACTCATCTCACTGCCGACCCTTCGTCCTCGCCTATCGACAGGGGAGCGACCACAATACGGGAAGCCGTTCACGCCACTTCCCAGTGCCTATCAGACCTGCCAGTGTACACCGACGATGACTTAGTCTTCCTCAACGTGGAGAGCGGGCTGTGCCAGTCAGTAGACCGCGCCCTCCTCGAGGTCAAGGACCTCACCTGCTCGCGGAAGTGCATCGCTTCCACAGCATGTGCGCCGGGTACGCGGCAAAGGAGAAAGAGGTGCTGCAGAGAGTCCAGGAGTTGGAGCGCATCAGGATGGACCGCAAGCTGAGTGTTATCCGTCTGCAACGAGCCAACACGATCAAGCAGGGGCTCAAGTCTGAAAGGGGGTGATGTAACGCTTCGTTCTGGATGTGGACTCTGATCATCGGTGATGACTTACGAGTGTCAGAAGTACTTAGTCATGGATGCGCAGCATCAGTCAGCTGCATGGCTTAGCATGTGATTGTATGATATGACTCGTAGTAGCTGTATTAGGGTTCGCTCTACTTACGCTATTGGCTAGTCACGATTCAGGAGGAGCTTGAAAGCTACCTCATACATGTATTAAGGACTCGTACGAAGACCAGGATCCGCATCTTGGTCTTCTTCAATTACCACTTCTTGACTCGTCCTCTATACAAGGGACCTCCCCTTAGTGAGTTTCCTTCGTCCAGCATATCCTTTGGATCCCCGTGACTTCCACTGGCCTTTGGCTACCCACGTGTCTGACCAACCGTGTGGACAGTGAGCTACCCTCTCGACGCTACTTGTCACCAAGTGTTCCTCTATCACAACGAGCACGTCGCCAAGCCGTTCCATCAAATCTACGTCGTTGACCACGACTCGTGGGACGAACTCAGGGTTGTCCGCTACCCACCGATCCATCTTCCGTTGGGAGAAGACCTCCACGGATATCTAGGACCAGAGGACCGTCTGTTCCCTCATCCCGTGACATTCACACTACCTCCGCAAACAGGAACTACTATCTCCCCAGAGGATCAGCACATCAGCTCACCTAAGTCAGGCAAACGTCTGTGGTAGACGTTACAGTGTCACTGTTACATGTCGATTCCAAATCACAGATTGTCTGTGGATGGCCCATATGCCATTGGCGCATCTGATACACCGGACTCGACCCATTTCACGTGAATAACCAATCCCATGAGCATGCAAAACAAAAAAGGAAGTATAAACGAGTGTGAGTGATGTATGCGGTGCCAGTGAGTCCCTGACATTGCATGCAAAGCAGGGTCTTCAGACTAATGAAACTCATAATGAAACAAGTGTGAGTGAAGTATGCAGTGAGTCCCTGATGCGACGGAACATATGACGATCTCCCACATGCAACACATAGAAGCGGGGACCCGAACGGTTGCACACGTTTCAGTGAATAGACCATGTGGCAATCTGAATGGCACGAAATAAATGTATATACAGTCAGATGCGATCAATGCCCAACTTATTATGTGGCAATCCCACATGCCACGTGTAGATGCAGGAACCCTGAAATGTTGTGCATGGTGAATTGCACACGTTTCATGTGCTCATTTAAATGGTGTATCGAATCGCGACATGTCTCATACTTTTACGATCAAGCGGTGGACTCGCAGGATCCGCTGCTACCACTTTGTCGTAACAAGGGTCTGGGATGGGCTAACGGGCCGGGTCGCTGACTAAGCGCGAGAGCGGTGACCTGCACACTGCAGGGGGGAGAGGACAAGAGGAGAGTGGCAATAGCACTTGGATTCAACGGGGAAGCAACAAGACTAGAACGAGGAATACATGGTAAACTATGAGCTCTTTAAATACTGCTACAACTATTCTTTTATCTGAGGTTTTCCTACGATTTTCCGGAGACGCGTAAGTACAAGACTAAATATAGAACAAGTATGCGCTGGCAAGAATTCTAGAGAGAACAGAAGTGAGAGTCAGGGAGAAACAAAGAAGCAGAAGCAAATCAGATAAGAAACGAAACGATGGCACGATCTGTGATCGTGACACATACATTGATTGGGTGGGAGCGAGAACTACATATGCTAGTAATGCGATCGGATGCGTCGAGCGGGGAACCCCGAACTGTGTGCACGTTTCAGTGGTGAATTGCCACCACATTTCATGTGGCTAATCAAATGGTGTATCGACTTGCGACACGTCTCCATACAATGATTTGTAGGAGAGAGAACTCTGTATGCCGTAATGCGATTGATGCCCGACTTAGTGATTTAAAGGCCCGGCTCGGCCTCAAAGCACGGCTTTGGCTCAGCTTTGGGGGGCCCGGCTCTGCTAAGATCTGGTGCCAGGGCTGTTCCCCAGCTTTTCAAGGGCTTCGGCCAGCCTCGGCTTTAGGCCACGGCTTTTTTTTTTTTTTTTGATCCATATTACTCTGGGATATATGCCGAAACACAGACTAGTCATAGATAATACACTACACTTATGAAACCATTCGTCCGTAAGGTGGCCCTGAGTCTGAGAAATGAGAAACACAACCAGGACGCGGGAAGACGGCGAATTACATTGGAGGAACCCCGTGGAAGGGGACCGACTTAAGGGACCGACTTAAATAGGCCGATTGTCATAAATCCCGCAAGAAGTAACGCGAATTGGTATAATCGTGTTGCGCAGTCCGTCTACAGTAGGGCCACGGCGCCACGGCTTCACAAGATTAGATACAGAGTTTTGTAAAAACGGACATCACTAAATAGTCAATACTATTGTACGCGCGTCCTCCTCCTCCTCTTCAAGACCCTCGACCAAGTTTATCCCAAGACCAACCTTCTCCATCCTGGACAACGTCATTCGACTTGGCTTTGTGGTTTACCGGCTCTTTATCTGCCAGGTCCAAGTGTATTTCCTCTTGTGCAGCACTGATAACGTCACGGAAAAGGAGGTTTTGATGAATCAAACTCTTGAGGCATTGGAGGGCTTCAACAATGTCCCCGTCGAGTCGGTTGCGACGCTTGCTAATTGTGATCCCGGCGGCTGAGAACGCACTCTCGCTCGACACGAGGATGCCATAATGGCAAGGTAGTTCGCGCGCAAGGGCTCGCCATGTCGGGGTAGCGTTGGCCATGGATCTACAGAGGAGTTAGCAAGCCAACGCGTTAGGAGTTGGCCGAGAACGTACCCCCCACCAGTAGACCATTCCACCCCTTCAGGAACGACCTCATTTGAGTTGAGGTAGGCCGTCCATTCATCGAAGCCAGGGTCTATCGGGATCGATGACCTCACCATCTCCATCACTTTCACTGTCCGTATCATCGATATTCATGCGGCCAGGCTTGTTTGACGTCGATGGTTTGTGCGGAATGCGGGTGAAGGTGGAGGCACGAGTGGAGGAGGTTTGCCGCGTTCTCACAAAGTGTGATGTACCGCTCTTGGAACTAAAGAACGAGTCAGCAGCTAGCAGATGATTTAAAGAGATATACATACGTCGCGTTTGAACAACGTCTTCCACCTCCGAAAAGAGGTCTGGATCCCAGTGTTTCTTGAAATAGGCCATTTTCGAGGATGGATTGAGCACTACAGTAAAATGTCACCTACAGAAGGAGTAGGACGGAAACTATCACTTACCCATCGCCATAAGGTGGGCATCCGAAGTACCCGTGCGTTGATAGTACTGGTCGAGCTTTGCCAAGCCAGCGGTGAGCGCTGGTACAAAATACCTCGTAGCGTGGTTTCTTCGAGGCCTTCTCCCACTCTGCATACAGCTTCTCCAGTGCCGGCAGCGCGTTGTGAAGCGTTGGTCTTGAGGAGGTCGAAAAGGCATGTTGGGCATTGTCCGCGTGCTGAAGGCGCAGTGTTAGAGTCACTCCGAATGATTTGCGACCTCCGCACGTACCTGCAAAAGGTTACAGAAGAGGCGAACACGCGTCCACTCATCCTTATCCAAAACGAGGTTGGAAAGCTTGCGCCGTTGTTCGGCACTATTGTCCCTAGATCGGAGCTCACAAACGAACTCATCGACGGCCTGTAAGACACCATAGTTAGGTTAGACTTGAGATGAAAAAAGAGAGCTTACCCTGGCGACGCGTCTCGGCACGATTAAGCATCACATATGTCGAACTCCAACGGACCTTCATGTCAAGCAACAGCTGACAGGGGCGTATGTCGTTACGCTCTTGAACAACCTCAAATAAAGCCTTCCGCTGTGCAGAGGAGCGCGCCTGGTCCATATGTCAGAAACAAATGGTGGTACAGAAAGGACTACACACCTTGACGCAGATGGCCCGAATGATGCCAATCTCGTCGCGCTCATATCCCCTAGGTCGTTGGGGAGGTCGGCATCTTCAGGGTCTCCTGAATAATATTTTGATTTGCTACGCGTAGAGATAAGCACTTGAGTGGCCAAGTTGATGATGTGCGCCAAACATCTATACGAACATGAGCGTGTCAGGAGTTTTACAAACTAAAGACATACCTAATATAACGACGTTCAATGTCGTACATTGATCCCGTCTTGAGGTTGTAGCACCGAGCAAATTCTTGAATCATGGTCGTGTTATTCTTTGCGTTGTCGCACGTAATGTGTCCAACCTGTAAACAGTTAGCGACTCAGTAGAATATTGTAAGGATAACGCTTACCTTGTGGACGATACCAAGCGGTTACAGACTTTGTAAAGCGCTTGTCCAAGTCTTGTGCCATTGTGCGCCGTGTTCAGTTGGATGAAGCCGAGCAAGCGTGCTCCTCAGTCCACTCCCCAACGACACGCTCTTCGATCCAGTGGCCGGTGACTGCGAAGTACCCGTCAGTATTATCAGCTTGCCATGCGTCGCATGTCAGGCTGATTTCACCGCCCACAGCAGGGCTCTAGCGAATAAGCGTGAGCATTAGTATAAGGTACAAAGGGAGAAACCGAAGGAACTCACATTAAGCCGATCTTTCAACAAGCACATTTGCTGTTTGAAAGTCTTGATAATGTGCCCCGCGTGTCCGCCATGGTGAAGGAAGCTTGACACCGCGGGTTGCGCGAGATGCGATGTCGATCATCCTCTTGAAGGATGGTCGGCTGAACACTTGCAATGGCTGGAATAGAGACAAGCGAATCAGATCAGAACGCGCTTAGACAAGTGACGGATACTTACTTAGATCTCCATCAATAAGCCACTCGATTGCGGCACACATGAATGCTTTGTCAGCTATACGGAATTGGTCTCTCGCTTTCAGTTCTGGGGCTTGAAATGGTCGGTGATGCTCGATTGGAGTGTTTTTGAGATTCTTATCGAGGACAGCTTGCCTGCGTTCCTTCGTATCATCAGGGTAACATGGATTCGAAATTTGTTTTCTTGACACCACTTTCGATAGTGTCGCTAAGGTGATAACACGCAGTTAGGATACAAAAAAGAAATATCCAAAATAGTCGGACTTACCAAATGCAAGGATGCGGCGTGCCGGCGAAGAGTTGAGTGCTCGTTGGTCAGGATTTTGTCTTGCTTTACGCATCCGAGGCCTTCTCTACAACGCGCGGCAGATAAGTGATGATGATCGGGCGAGGAAAAGTGAGGATACTCACGTGCATAGATTACAGCTCATGCGGTTTAGGTTGACCTGGCACACGAGGGAGGGGGTGAAAAAAGCCTTGATATCAGCGGTAGGGTCTGTCTTGTTGAGAGACTCTTCGCGTGGATCATCGATGTCATCGATGTCCATGACCTGGACATCTGAATGCATCCCCAATGCATCCAAGTCAGTGGGTGGCCCATTGGTCTTTGCTTTCTTCGAAACGGGAGCGCCGTCGTGTCCATCGACAAGGGTCGGTGCAGTGTTGACACCGTCATGAGAAGCCTGAGGTCGCTTACATGAAGTCCGAGCTTGTGCCAAGTGAGTCAGATGTCGCAGGCGATGGTGCTGGGATGGACACAGATCCTGGCGGGCTGGGCTCAGGCAAGGATAAAGGCGACGATGGATTGGCTGGTGGACGACGAGTAACAGAGGTGGCGGATGCGACCATGCGGCGATGCGAGCTGAGCTCCAGTTCGGCAACGTTGTCTGCGGTCAACTTCGCTGAGGGGTGAAGTGTACGGGTGGGTCGGGGACTCATGATTCTGGGAAGGAAAAAGAAAAAGAAAACTGTATTTAAAGACAACTTAGACAAGTACAATTCATATCCAGACCCCATGAAATTCTGTGCGATTCTGTGCGAATCGAGTTGAGGGACAGCGTGTTGTTGTGCAGATCGCGTTCTTGAGTTGAAGGGCCTGGCCAGACCACATGGCGGAGCCAGGGCTGTGGGCCGGACCGCCGTCCTCCGAAAATTGAAGCTTGAGACGTGAGCTGTCAAAAGCCCAGCTGGCGGCATCCGTGGGAACGGCATTTTGCGGCTGGCTTTGGCTGGCTTCCGGCTTTCGGGCCGGGCCTTTAAATCACTAGCCCGACTTATCATGTAACGATCTCTCACATGCCATATGTAGATGCTACATGTAGATGCGGGGACCCTGAAGAACTATTGTGCACGTTTCGGTGAATTGCACACGTTTCGTGTGCTAATCCAAATGGTGTATCGAAATTGCGACACGTCTCATACAGTGATTTGGTGGGAGCGAGGACTACTACGTATGCAGTAATGCGATCGATGCCTGACTTATCATGTAACGATCTCTCACATGCCAGACATAGATGCTACACGTAGATGCGGGGACCCCGAACTGTTGTGCACATTTTAGTGAGTGCACATGCTAATCCGAATGGTGTATTGAATCGCGACATGTCTCATACATTGATTGGCTGGGAGGGCCCAAGAACATATTTACAGTGATATAACACATGTGTGTAGTGATCCCCTGATGTGATCGATGCCTGACCCAACTTATCGTATGACGATCTTCCACATGCCACACATGGATGCGGGGACCCCTAACAGCATCAGGAAATCCCTTCTTTACTTATTCATTCTTTTCCATTCTTTTCCATTCTTTTCAGAAAAAAGAGAAAAAGTAAGAAAAAGACATCCCTCTTCTTTTTTTTTTACTTGCTGAACTGCCAAAAAAGGACAGGATAAGTAGAGTACCAAATGACCAAAAATGGACAAAATAAAATGACCAAAAATGGAAATATCGGACCAAACTTAATCTTTTGGTCCCAAACTTTCCATATATGGTAAAAAATCGGACCAAAATGTCAAAAAATCGGACCAAAATCGGACCAAAATCCAAAATTTTCCCAGAAATATGCCTAAAAAGTATAGAAAAAGAAGAGGGGATCTCTTTTAGCAAGTAGTGGGTCCTTTTCTGAGAGGGTCCTTTTTTCCCTTAAAAGGAACAGAAAGTTCAGCTAAGTAACGAATTTTGTGACATGTTTATGGATGAGGCCTGAGAATGTATTTACAGGACATGTACAGGTCTAAACTGCGGGATGCTCCCAAGACAGTCCAGCAGACATACCAGATGGAGTAAGACGTCAGACGACTGAGGACTGCCGGTGCAGCTTGACCACAGGCACGTCCGCCTGAGGGCAGGCGCTTCCCCTGTAATGTAGACACGATTAGAATTGAATAACTATCAGTAGGAAGGGTAATATAAGGCTCACCTGATGTTTGCCGATGGCGCCTTGGGGGCGCACTTGAGTGTGAAGATGTGGATCGCACATCAGATAGGGTGAGGCCAGACATATGAACTCCGACCGATGACGCCGACCGCATACTCGGGGAAGGGGAGCGACAATTCGATGGGGGAGCCCCGATGCCTGGGAGTGACACAGGGTCGGTACCTTGATTCGATAACAGTTTGCTGACGATGAGGAGAGTGTCGTGTGCGTCCTGGCGTCCATTGACGACCTCGAACAACACTCGGGCGACTGTCTGACTCTGCTCCTGGAGTGCGGATTCCAACGCATCGACCTTACGCTCGAGCTCACTAATGTGGGATTCTCCAACGGCTGCTGCCGCATTCGAGGTGGCTGGCGAGGTTTATGGGCTCGATCAGAGTGTGAGCTTGTCATGGAACTGATAGGACGTACCAGGGGACCCCGTCCAAGCAGAAGATGCAGCTCTGGACTCCATTGCGAGGTGCAACGGGAGAGCCCACGAGGCAGGGGGCTCACACACCTTGTGCTTGAATGCGCAGCACACACAAGTGATTGATCGCTTGTTGGCCTGTGCCATACACATGGCCTTGCCGCTTTTATCGCAAGGGCCACACTGGTTCTAGAATTGACACAAACCATTTATACATTGGATGTAGACAGATATAACGAAAGTACTTACCTTCCCATAGGCAATGATTGCACCAGAGTCGGTGCGCTGACATTGAGTGGGTCTGGGGGGAGACACCTGCTCCACCTCGACTCGTGGAACACCGGACATTTGAGTGGACCCCCCGACGGGATCATCCGGTGTGGCTGGGCGTTTCTTTACACGTGTCCTCAGCCCATATGGGGGCTTCGATGGAATGTTTGCCAAGGGGTCTGGGTCACTGGCCCGTGTTTTCCCCTTGCCTCGTGTGTTGTGTGTGGGCGGTGGGGGGTCCTGCGGCGGAGGGGCTGAGGGAGGAGGAAGAGGAGGAGGAGGAAGAGGAGGAGGAGGAGGAGGAGGCATCGCCTGCGATGGGATTGCATCGACAGAAGCTGCACAGACGTGTTTGAATGAGTATGAATCAATATGACATTTGTGACGCACGGTGTGAGGGCTGTGGCCAATTGGCGACCTCTCTGAGCCACCACATCTCGCTTGGACGAACATTACTCATATATGAGACAAGATCGACCGACGAAAGATCCGGGTGCCAGTCTGGATGTTCCACCTGAACCTGTTCACAGAGTGGAGTAATATTTTCACTGTATAGTAGGAACCAGTCGGGGAAGCGGTCCTCCTCGCCAGCCTCCTTCCACTCTTTCCCAAGGGCCTGCAGGATCGGGTGAATGCGAGGCATCTTCATGGTGCCAGTATAGGCCATAAATATTGTATTTATTGAGTTCTGAATTGTATACTATTAGACACGACACACACATCGAGGATATTCAATCGACTCACCAGTTCTGCTTGAACATACACCTCCATGTTGTCCAATTCCACGGGCGAAGCAACGACCTCTTCAATATGTTTCATTGCACTGAGGAACTTGGCTGCAATTTTGAGCAGCTTAATCTCGTTCTGAGTCAACTCGGAGGGGGGCTTCCTTGCCATGGCATACAAGTGTGTAGAACATTGCAAACAGAAACAAGATACACCCTGAAACGTGTTGGGGGCCCCATGTCTGATTCCCGACGTATTCCCGGGAACCCCAAAGTCGGATTTGGAAGCATACCCGATAGATCTGATAATCAGAATCTAAGCCAAATGGAACTTTATCGTAGTTCATATATAATTACACTGAAATAGACTTCCAGTGCACTCTACAGATATGTCTGACATCTCTTGCCCATCTCGTTCACAGTCTCGTGCGGCAGCAGGGTCCCCGCAGCCATTGCCACAGCCACAGCCACAGCCTATGGGCCCATGTCACGGTTTCACCCTCGCCGGCACGTGAATCACCACGTGACTACACGCCGACCGCCGACATCCCCTTTGTGGAGTCCGCCAATACGCCTGAAGACCCTTGGTGGGACTGGCAAGCCGAAGAAGACCCGCGTGTACAAGAGAGAGTATGGGCAGCAATAGAAGCCCTAGAGAACACCACGAGAACGGGACGTCTGGTGAGCGATCAATCTCCCTCCCCGCCTCAGACACGCTGCCAGGAGTCTTGGGAATAGGTCCTGGAGGACGGCCGTCACGTGACCCTGGCATGTGACCTGCCTTGACTCGTCCAGAAGAGTCCGGATGAGCCTGTGCCCGGACTGGTCTAGCCTCTGATGCAACACGGTACGAATCGAGACTCGGATGACTGATACTACATAGCAGATGACTGATGACCGCTGACTACTGTATGGACTGATGACTGATGCTACTCGAGGGCCTTATGCCATTGGCCACTCGTATTAGGGTTTCGGAGTTAGGGCTGAGCTTCAAAAGCTCCCCTAAGTACTATAAGTAGAGGGCTACTTGCGCCTTACAGCGGTAGCTTTGATATCTTGTGTAATACCTACCCAAACGCCAGAGTCGAGCCAGTAGTACTGCGCTATCCAGTGGGCTGTATAACAACTCGATCACCTCCTTGCTCATTGGTGTGACCTCGGAGACCCGTCCCTCCACCATCTTCCCCTATAGTGCGCTCTCGGAGCCTGTCCAGCCACTATACACTCTGCCTCTTCATCTCTTCATCCTCGCTCTTGCCTACATCGGCCACGCCTTGCGTATCGCCCTAGCCGTCGCCTACGGGATACTGAAGACTTGCGACACGGTCGCAGCAGCAAACAGGCACACGTGACCCAGGTCGGGTACTACGTCCGGTAGGAACGTAACACTCATCTCCTAACATGTCAACCACTCCTCTTGTCTCTACTGTCCCAGTCCGCCTCCTGTCGCTGCCATTCTCGAAAACCTGACTATCCCTTCCCAAGACCTCGGGGTCCCCGAGGGACTCATACTCCACACCCTGTACTCCAACGTCAACGACTCCCCCCCTCCAGCTATCCTAGCACTAGCCACGAAACACATCACTGACGACATCCCTCCCCCACTTGAGGAGGCTACAGCGCTCACTCTAGTGCCAGAACTGACACTACTATCCTTTGGCCCTCAGTCGGACCCCCTCCCTCAGTTGGACACTTCCAATTTCTCGCCCATTTCTAGCTCAATCGCTACCAAATTAAATATATGATGTCCTGTATGACTCCTTAACACACTCTGACCTTTTTCATGGCTGAAATATGTTGTGTTGCGAAGTTGGCAAAATAGCCATCCGTCACGCTTGCCGGCAGTTTGCCGGCCCATGCCACATCGGGGCTTGATTTGGGTGGCTGACCGCTTTCTAAAAACGGAAAGGAGCATTCGGGTGTTGCTCCCACCAAACGGTCAGCGGAGTCCCAAACATTCCAAAATGGGACTGTGACTAGGCGTGACTGTCCAACTGAGGGAGGGGGTCCGACTGAGGGCCAAAGGATAGTACTCCCAATGCCCAACACACCATTCCCCACTGCGCAGGGATATACCCTGACGCCCCTATCATCCCCCAAACCCGCTCCTCCTGACCCTCGACTTGCCCTTCTTGATGACAAGGAACCCATCGATTATGATCGCATTGCCCCTACCGAAGGGGACGATGCTGACCCAAATGACCTGGGCATCCCATTCTTCCCGAACAACCCGTCCTCCCCCACACACTTCACCCTCATGATTACCACAGACAAAGGGAAGCAGCTCGCTCCCTACATCTACTACCGCAAAAACTACACTGAGTGCGTAGGGTCGATGGGGAAGGGTCAACCCTGCTACATCTGTCCTGTCTTCCTCCGCTCCCCCAACTTTAACCATGAAGCTCAACCCATCACAGATGGGCAGCTCATGATGTTCCACCCCCACGACCCACGGCACATTGTCATCAACGAAGTTCTCATGGAGCTCTGCAACCCCTGCCTTCACGCCGAGGTAGCTCGGCTTCGAGAGTGTCTTGTAGAGCAGGACGAGTTGAAGCAGCGACAGACAGACCTGCTGCGACTCAAGCAAGAGGCTATCCGCAATTGGTTCAACCTGGACACGAAGCTTGGAGGTGTGCGGAAGCGCCTTCAGTACGCTCATGCCGTTCCGCTTATCTCGGAGAAGTATGTGGAGTTGACGGCTAGGGCTAAGCCGGTCAGACCACACTTCGAGAAGTATGCGATGCCCTTCATGCCGCGCGAGGGAGGGCCCTGTGAGATGCCACACATCCATGGAGAAAAGGACAAGGGGCGTCGCAAGTGCTACAAGTGCAAGCAGCCAGGCCACCTCATCGTGGACTGTCCCAAGCTCGGACAAGCTCCGCGTGGGCCATGCCAGTGGTGTGGCAGTACGTCGCATCATATGGACGTCTGCCTCATCCACCGCCTCAACCCAATGTCACCCGCCTATAATGAGACCACTAACCGCCCTCGTTTCTGTGGCAAGTGCCTTCGGTTTGATGCGCAGCATGATGAGATCAAGTGCCCAATGTACGAGAGGTGTACCAAGTGTGGTGCACATGGACGGTTCCTCTTCTTACGCAGTCATACTTGCCCCGTTCCCCCTCTCCCTCACCTGACAATGCACCTCCCAAGGAGGACTATTACTATGTCAGCGACTAGTCGAAGTCGTGGCGACTTCGAGTCTGACGGGGGGGTAATGTTACAATTTTCCCCTTCTTCACCATCTGACCCATAATCTGATTGTATGATAACTGCCCGCGCGTCCCACGGTGATACACTTAACTGTCCCTAAGCGTTAGGAAACAGTCAGAGTTGCGCGCAGGATTTGGGGAGTGTGAAGCGTCGCGAAGTATCGCGCAGGCCTCCGCGGGACGCGAGCTGTTGAATATAGGTCCGCGGTAATCGCGGACGCGTCGCTGTCGAAGGGTTAGGGCCGCGCGCGCGTGCGGCGATGTCAGGAGAGGGAGCGAGGTCGGTCGATCGCGAGTGGTTGCAAATGGTCGCGGACGCGTCGGCGCGGCGCGAAACTTCGTATGAGTGGCCGCCGGGGTCGGGAACGCGTCGCACTTGAGTAGTTAAGGCCGCGCGCGAGTGCGACGTGCTGGGGAGTGCAAAGGATGAGCTTCACTGAGCTCAAAAGTCCGAAATCTGTGAGGGAAAGTCTCTGCTATAACCTGGGGTGTAAAGTTGTAATTGCATGGGCTATATACTAGGGAATGTAAGCTAAGGAAAGAGGGTACATTAGATAAGGAGGGGAAAGCTAAAACACGAAAGGGAGAGTCCGGGAAGGGGGGAAGCCGAGCGCTCGGGGAGCGCGGGAAAGCGACGGGCCGCGCAGGAACATGGCACTTAGAAGGTGCAAAAGCGTGGAAAGTGTAGAGGCAGCTAGAAAGTGCAGAAAGCATAAAATCACTGGCCAGGGAAAGTGCAGTTGTATCAACGGTTTCGCTTCTTTTCTTTGCCACACCTTACCTTCTGATGGGCTTTCTGATCTGCTGCCCTGTCTGGGCTATTTCCGTTCACATCTGACTCACGTATACTTCCGCGTATTCCCCTTGTTCCACATAGGGAGTCCCCTTTGTTAGCTTGCTAGGACCTGCATCCTAGGATCGCACCTTATGTTTGTCTTGTACAAACATCCTGTACTTCTATATAAGTCGACTCATACCTAGCTTGTACAGTAGACTTGACTTCTTGTGTAATACCACATCATCCGTCTCACAAACGAGTGAACTCGCCTTTGAGTTAAGAACCTTTCGCTTGCCCTTGCGCTTGAGCCCGCCTTGCTTCCGCTATTATCCTTGTGTCGCAGGAGACCAAGTGATACTTGTGCATCATCGACTCTGGTCCTAACCAACCCTTACCTCTCCGTGACCCGTGACGACTTATGAAGTACACGCTGTACTTAACGCCCCTGTGGTGGCATTACACAAGTGGTCGAAATTGATTTTCACGTTGGTCTCGCAATTGCAATCAGCGAGCAGGGCTTCCAGCTCTCGCATGGCCACAGCATTATCATCAGTGTTGTCAAGTGTGAAGTGGCTGATCTAACAAGGAGTTAGACATCTGGGCCATCATAATAAAAAAACTGCACCCTAAGTGTAACATCAGCCCGATCAAGGAGGTGTAAAATGGTTCTTGCAATGTTGCGGCCCATGTGCTTCTTCTTGAGGCAATGAAAGCCACCTGCAGCTCTGAGCGTGAGGCGTCCACTTGACTTGTCAAGCGAAATCCAGTGAGTGGTCAGAGCTAAGTACGCAGCCAGGTTTGCATTCAACCAAGTATCAGCAGTAAAACTAATTTGACCACAAGCATTCTATTTGCTGAAGTCAGTCAATATTAATTTGTTACGGTTCGGACTAACAGAGTGTTTCGGTCCGGAAGTGAACACTGACGTACAGGGGTATGACACCGCGTCAGCAGTATATCATCATGGACTTAGTAGGATCAGTCAGCCGGGTAAGCTCCGGCACATGTGATTGTGTATGATACGGTTCGGATCATGACTCACTACTAGGATAGCTGTACTAGGGTTTGCTCTACTTACGCTATTGGCTAGTAGTACTTGGAGCGGCGCTTGAAAGCCCACGCGTATCTGTATAAGTAGTTCGCCTGTGAAGACCAAGAACGGTATCTTGGTCTTCTTCAATACCACCATCTTCTTCGCATCTGAGCTAAGGGGAATCCTTCCCTTTAAGTGAGTGGTCCGGCATATCCCCCAGACCAGGGATCCCCGTGACTTATCCCGAGTCCCTCTCCGGGCAGTGGACTATCCTTTGGACGCAACCTATCACCGAGTCTTCCTCTATCGCAACGAACGTGTGGCTAGGCACTTCCTTATCTTCTACGTCCTCGACCACGACTCCTGGGACGAACTCCAAGTCACCACTACCCCTCCCATCAGGCTACAACAAGGAGATGACCTCCACGGATACCAAGCAGGACCAGAAGATCGCCTCTTCCCTCATCCCGCTCATCATCCCACTACCCCAGCCAATAGGAACTTCTATCTCTCTAGGATCGTCGCACCTCAGAACGCCTAAGTCAGGCAGACGTCCGTGGTAGACGTTACAAATTAGTACAAGAGATACTCAGGCTATGGCAAGTTCAAGTTTCAGGCCCTCAAAAGATGTCCGCCAGTGAGTGATCACTGCTTCCCTCATCTTATCGCGGCGGAATGTCAGCTTCCACAAGAGTCTCGCGGAGGAGCATGCATAGTTGTCAAAACTCGGGATATTCAACAACACGGACCGACTAAACACATCGGTTGTTGCACAGCAATGCATGCAGTGTACAGGTAGACCCTTACCTGTGTAGAGAGCTTAGACGAGGCTTAGAGTGAAGCAGAGGAAGCTCAAGGTGGGGTGGAGAGAGATGTGTATTGGTACTCGCTCCTACAGTAGGCATTATATACTCTATGGTCCACCCATGTCCATTTGGGGAAAAGTGATGAGTAGAGGCGTCCACAATATCGCGTTTTTAGTGTCGCCTAATGTCTAGTCACCAGTGGACTCGGAATAATCCCATAAGGGGATCCTGTACGTATATTGTATGAGTAAATACTCCGAATTACGTGTATAGCATAACTAATTGTAATGTCATTCCTACGTAATGAGCCTTATAGTAAGTATTACGGCTCAACATCGGTGAGAGCAGAAGAATACAATATGAGTGAAACCTACCTGATCATCGGCAACAATGAAGTTAACAAGGTGGTCTAAGAATGACCTCAAAGAGAACGATGGAAGGTTTGGTGTTACGTTCCTTCTGGACATATCAATCCGACTTGGATTAGGGACCGGTTTGCTGAGGGATAAGGGCCGAACAGAGGCGACGGTGATACAGAAGTCGAGAATGATAGAGGAGAAGTCGGCATTCAACTTATAGCAGGGAGCTGATGATGACGAAGAGCACACAGGGACAAGGAGCTAAGGCGCAGGAAAGAGAAGGTATTCCTCAAGATATCAAAGCTAAGGAGTTCATACGCGAACTTCCTTCTACTTATACTACAAGGGATGGAGCTTTGAAGCCCAGCAACCCTAATACACAGCCACGAACCCTAATACGAGTATCCAATGGCATAAGGCTCTCAATCAACATCAGTCAGCAGTCACATCAGTCACAAGTCACGATCTCTGCATCACATGCTATCGGCCGGTCTGGGCACAAGCTCATCCGGACCCTTCTGGTCAAGTCGAGGCAAGTCACGTGCCAGGGTCATGTGACGGCCGTTCTCTCCTCCTACTCCGATGAGGGACTCACATCACGGTACATCTGATCGCTGTTCTTCAGCCAGTCCAACAACTCTTCCTTGGTTGTGATGCTGTATGCATGGCTATCCTCCTCGTGGGGGTACTCCAGGGGCTCAAACGCAACATTCGGGTTGCATAGCTTACGGGTGTTCTTGTGTGCGGATGGGTCTTCCGATTGGGTTGATAGCTTGTAGTGCCAACCATGCTCCAAGATCGTGCTGTTGTATGCTTTAGTGTGATGTGTCATGAGATGGCGGCGGAGGTTGGTGTTCCCAGTGGTTTTCGAATAAAAATAGTTCGATCCATTCCTGGGGACCTTGTTCTTTTTTCAGTGCCATAAGATTCACTGTTGGTTTGTTAGGGGGTAGAGTCGCGATTAAAAAGGCAGTACTCACGTGCATATCTTGCAGACTTTCTGAACCTTTTTGTTGTCCTTAGTTGCATCGGGGAAGTCGACTTCAGTGAAGAAATGGGCAAGATCAATGGCGGCTGCCTTAGAGGTAACTGATTTGGTGGGAGCTAGTGCCGGTGATTGGCCTGAAGGATCACTGGCGGGTGGGTTGTCCTCGTCTTGTACATCATGCAAACTAAATTCCTTGCCACTGGTGATTGACTCAAGCTGGGCATTAGTGGCCTATTTTGATTGGTCAGTCCAAGGGTAAGTCTCAAGATGTGTAACTCACCAGTTGCTTTCATGTAGAATGTGGAGGCTTCAGATTACCTGTGGCAGCCTCAGGTACAGCTATTGATAGCTCAGTGGTCGGGTTTGGCTTGTTGGATGAGTGTGGAGCCATGAGAAGAGAGGAGATGAGGAGAAAAAAGGGGAGGAGTTGGGCCTTAAATCTGAAGGATGTTCGTGATGTTCGTGGCAAGCGCATGCACAATGAGGTACTGAGATTGATGATTTTACATCTCTGGCCTCGCTGGCGGCCTTGCTGGCATTGTAAGTTTTAACTCCGCATGCACGTGTGAATCCATGAATCACAGATGGGGTGCAATTTTCACTTGGGGTGCGTGCCACACGTCGCGATGGAGGGAAGTTCTAGAGGAATTAGAAGGCACACAAGGGAAGACCTGGATGCTTTGATTCAATAGATAGAAGTGTTTCTATATAAGTTATACTACATTTGTGGGAAGAATCAAGTCAAATTCAAGTAAAGAATGAAGTTGCTTGAACAGCAGTAAGAACATATGAATCACACATGTGCCAAAGTGCGTTGACTATCATCATGTTCTGAACCCATGCAGTGCAGGTCACAGCGCAGCCCAAGGATGTCTGTGGATGAGATGTGGCAGTCAGCAGCGCAAATTTCACATGTTGGGAAGCAGCATTGGATGTTGCGTTAGGCTCGTCCTAACGATGCTCGACTTGAGCGTTTGACAGAGTGGCTTGTTCGTAGGTCTTCAGTATCCCATAGGCAACGGCTAAGGCGACGCGCAGAGCGTGGCCAACGTAGGCTAGACAAAGGACGAGGATATGGAAGTCGAGAATGGTGGAGATCGACTTAGCAGATACTCGGACTATTCGAGTCACGAGATGCTTTGACTGATACGGGGTGCTTGGCCACCACATGATCCTTCCTTGTACTCGTTACAAGGGAACTGGCTTAGGAGAGGGAAAGAGAAGAAGACGAGACTAGTGATTCAAGAAGACCAAGCTAGAGAGCTCGGTCTTCGTACTACGAGTCTGATATACAATTGCCGAGGAGCTTTGAAGCTCCTCCTGAACCCAAGGCATCCAGTAGCGATAGTAGCTCGAACCCTACTACGACTGTCCTAGGTATGAGTCAAGTCCGTACTACGATGCATGTGATAACGAGGCGAGGCTGACTGAGACGACTGTCCCTGACTAATACTAGGGTAGTCAGAACCCCACAAGTCCGCTGTCTGTGGGGGCGCGGTGGCTTAGTGGATGTGCCACCACCCCTGGGGTTGCTTCAGCAATCGCCGGCCTTGGGCAAGAGGGTCCTGGGTTCGAATCCCGGTTTAAACCACTTGGGGGTTTTTAGTGGGTATTGCCGGTGAGCCGAGTCCCACAGTACTTCCCACACTGCGGCACCCAGAGTGTCCCGTGGGAAAGTCTCCGTAAATGGATTTCCCCCCAAGAAGTTCCTGGCGCTTTGTCAGGCTTCACTCCGGTGTTGGGAGCCTGGCACCTACAGCCTCGTGATCACACCGCGCCGGGAAAAACCCGGCAGGAGTTTCCAAAAAAAAAAAAAAAAAAAAAAAAAAAAAAAAAAAAAAAAAAAAGTCCGCTGTCTGTACCAATGAGTCCGATCGCAACATTGGAAGTGTTCTCACGGAAGTTGCAAATGGTCTTCTGAAGAAGTTGACCAACAGTCAGAGGAGGCTCAAGCCGTTGCGCAAGTGACTGTATTATCAATGAGACCAGGAACGTAGTGCCACTGGCAAAGAAACTCTTACCCTTCAATGGTTTTGAGAAGCACAAATGTGACATGATGAGTGAAGCAGACCATCCCATCTACAATTGAGCCCGGTAGCCATGACATGTTCAGTCAGTGTCTTGAGTCAGACAGATGACTGGGTGGACATACAGGATGGAGGCGTAGGAGGTCCTCAATGATGACGTGGCAAACAAGCAGAACACAATGACGCTCAGGATGGCTGTCCGAATCTGATCTCTGATGGTATCGAGAAACAGGCATATCAAGGTTGTACCAAGAGACCAGAGAGAGGAAGCAACAGTCTTCAGAGGTGAGAGGAGAGGAGAGGAAAATGACTCACCCGCGCAACCCATAACCAGCTTGTGAGTGTCAGCCAGGCTTAGCTGGCCCAATCAGAGTCAGCCATAACTCCAGCTTGGTCACACGCAGCCCAGTCCGGCGGGGATTGCTGCTGGCTGTGGCTTCAGCTTTAGCTGAAAGTGGACCGGAGCTGCCAAAACACTAGGTGTATCCTCATTTATAACCACCGTCGGGATATGATACCGAGAATTGAAGTCAGACTCTTGCGTCACCTGGAGACACTTCAATGATGAAAGGGTCAGAGTCAGAAGCCTCTGATCCAGGTCATCCAGAAGCACGTTCAACGCAATTGGCAGTGTCTTGCCACTTCTGGTACCCGCAGAAACAAGGCAATCGCTCCCAGTCTGGGTGGCTAGAACGACCTTCAGCTGCATCTCATGAGGGACCTGGGTGGAGCCAGTGACGCTGTAGCAGATGAGCACAGCCCAATAGCAAATGGTCCTGTCGTCTTCATCAAGCACTTCCAAGAACGACACCAGTAGACGATTTTTTTTTTTTTTTGTTTTTTTTTTGGAACCGTTTTATTCTGCGGCAGTACATAGTACAAGAACAGACTCCACCCCAACCTGCTACTCTGTGCGTAAACTCCAGATCCACCCCTACACACCACACCACTGCAAAATCCGACACTACTGACTAACAGTAAACAGGGATAGAACCTAAAAAGGCCAAAACATGAGCCCTGAAAGGGGGCCCCGACTATTTCCCGGGTTGTCTGCGCAGGGAACTTAAGATGAGAGGGAATGGGGAGACAAGAATGAGAAGGAAGGTATGATAAGTGGAAGTTAGGAGATGTCGTGGGAGTGGCGGCGATGCCCTGAAACAACGGCGGGCACAGGCGTAGAGTAACAATCTGATAAAGACAGGTATGGCACCTTCCAAGGAAGCCAGTAAGGGACCCTAAAGAGATGAGGGGGCCGGACCAGTCAAGGGTTCGGCTCCAGTGCGAGCACGTCAAACGAGGGTGGGGGTGAAATCAGGGTGGGGAAGAGGCGGCTGGTCCGGCCCTGCCAGTGTTACATGGCTTGGCCTTCCAGCGCTTCAACTCCCCGGAGTGCCTGAAGGCAAAGAGGGTCCGGCCCGCCAAGAGCGAGCGCAGTGAGTCCCCCAAAGGGTCCTCAAAGGTCAGCACCAAGGAGGAGACAGACCCTGGCGTATAGGATGCGGGTGCCCTCACCCAAGATGGGGGCTGTGTGAGTCTCAGTCCGCGGTAGGTGGGGTTATCCGCCAAGAGGGCTGCATGGAGTTCTGAGGGGGAGTAGGGACCCCGAGTGGGGGATGCTCCAGTTGGAATTCTGTTAACAAGGAGGCGGGCCCATTTGCAGTTGTCCCTGGTTTGGACAGGGAGGGGAGAGTGGTCGGCGGAGAGGAATATCACGAGGGATTCGGAGATGAGGTGGCGGAGGTGAGATGGTGCGCCATCGTGTCGGGCCCAGCAGTAACCATGAGGTTGTTCTTCACTGTCCACCGAGCAGCGGACAGGGTAGCCAAGTGGCCCTCAGAGGCGAGGACAACGTTGAGGTGGCTAACCACCTCCTGCGGGCTGCGTCGGACAGCTGGGGGGTGGGTGGCACCTGCTACTGGCGGGCGGAGGGACACAACCAGGGACGGTCGCGCAGGAGTCTTCACCATAGAGGCAAATGTGGGGGGAGGGGGTGGGGGGTGTGAGGCAGGGGTGGGAAGGGGCGCAGGGGGAGGCGAGGCCTTGGCCAGGGCAGGGGTGGGAGGTTGGGCATGGGGTTTCCGGGCACAGGGCTTCGGAACAGGGGCAGGGGTGGGAGTGGCAGGCACAGGGGCAGAGGGGAGGGGGGGGGCGTTGGATCCCATCGATGGTGCTCTGGAGGGCGTCCAGTCGAAGGCTGAGGGAGTCCCGAAGGGCCTCAAGTTCTCTTGTAAAGGCGGAGGGGGGTGGGCAGGGAGGGAAGCTGAGAGGGCCCAGGCCCAAGAGCGAGAGAGGGGAGGCGTCGCCCAGGGAGGGGGTAGGCTCACTGAGCACGCCAACCAAGGCTTGTCAGAATTTGGCCAGTGAGAGAGGGTATCCACCGTCATCGACGGTGGGGAGGTCAGCAAGGAGGTCATAGATGGCGTCCACCTTGGAAGGCTCTGGGGGGGAGCCAGCCATAGGGGAGTCAGTGGGAGAGGTAGTGGACATGTTAGATGGTGGTGGTAAGAGGTCGCACCAGTAGACGATTACACAGCTCAAGATTCAAGATAAGTCGCCTGAGATCCTCACAGGGGGAAGTCCAAAGGTATTGGAGGTGTTCACGGAGACCCAATACAGTGTCGAATGCATGCATAGACATCTTAGAACAAGCACCAGAGCAGGGTGGCGCGTCAAGAGACGTATTATCTCAGATATAGATAATCAGGCAGATAATCAAGATCAGTTACTGTATTTGGGGGTGCCCTACTATATACGGCTGACAGGCAGTGACAGCTCCCGATCATAGTTGCTACCCCCCCTTTTTAAACCCAGCTAGACCGTCACTCTATCGAGCGGTCCTTGCGCAGCTGGCACCCCCATAGAACGACTGGTTACAAGTCTACTGGCAGGCATCTTTCACCAACCTGATTTTCAAGCTCTTATCCATCATTTTTTGTTTGATCAACTCCACTTGGACAATCCCAATGCCCCTGCTAGTTCAGATGTTCCCTTATCTCAGTGCCCCCATTTCGACAGTAAAGTCTCTGTTTACCATACTGCAACAGCCATCTTCCACTCACCAAGTGATCCGAGTGGCATTGAGGAATGGGCTCAGAATGTATTCACTGCAATCCTCATTGGTGCAAGAGGATCCTTTGATTCAACACTGCTTTCGTTCAATGTGACCCCAGTCTACCTGGAGTACAAGGATTTGATGCTGTGTGCTTGCATGCCCTATTCTCATTTGTTTGGGAGGATAAGTACTACCCCTGTGCACTCATTAGATGTAATGCCACCACAGGGGCGTTAGTACGACGTGTACTTCGTCAGTCACAACGGGTCACGGAAAGGCATAGGTCGATCAGGACCTAAGAGCGGTGATGCACAAGTATTGCTTGGTCTCCCGGGACACAAGGATAATAGCGGAGTCAAGGACAGGCTCAAGTGCAAAGGCGAGCGGAGGGTTTAACTCAAGCACAAAGGCGAGTTCACTCGGGGTCATGAGACAACGGATGTGGTATTTACACAAGAAGTCAAGTCTACCGTACAAGCTAGGTATACGAGACCTTATATAGTAGTACAGGGTGTTTGGTAGTACCAAACACAAGGCGTGATAATGAGCCTTCAGCCTCGAAATGGAACAATGGGAGATCTGGATATAGTATGATAAGGACGCGCGGAGCCCTATGCTCGTGGGATCAACTCGGAAATGTGAGGTGGTTTTCGATGGCGCAAACCACCCCTCGGACTGAGTCGTGCGTAAGTGGAATCAGGGAAAACGAAGCGACACGTGAGAAATGAGAAGCCCGCGGAAACCGCATATCATACACAGAATAGAGGACAGATGAGAAATGAGAAGCGGAATCATAACATTAGATGGTTTGTGCATGTGGGGGATGTCCCTGACAAAGTGACAGGTTTGTGGGTTGTACAACCAGAAACCAATGCCAATGGATCACCAGCAGTTGAGGTGATCCATCTGGATTTGGTCCTCTGTGCAGCACATTTGTTACCCATTTTTGGGAACAGCTTTATGCCTATTGACTTATCCCCACACAATTCTCTCAATGTGTTTGAAACTTATTATATTAACAAGTACATTATCATGCTTTTGAATTTGCATTGTAGAGTCGGCTATAATTTGTCCAAACCATGGCCCTTGAGCGTGAATCTGAAAAGTCTGCTTGGGACACGAACCCCAGCAGTTCCATCCCATCCTTTCTCTGCAACAGCTTTCACTTGCAAGTGCAAACCCCAGTGACTCCATTCTCATCCGCACACTTTCAAGCATGTTGGCACTGGCCTTTGTGAGCAAAATGACTAATCTTCAGTTGTTTTGGAAGTCATTGTCCTGACTGACTGACCCGCAGCCGCTTCCTATCCTGGGAAGATCTATGGTCTCTAGGTTTCATCTTATTCCCATCACATGCTTTAATTCCTAACTTTCTTTCTTTCCCCCATCCTCTCTTCTCAACCTTAGTCACTCTTTCTCCTCGCCTCAATGCCCAACCGTGCTGACGCCAACAGCCCTCCCACTCCATACCCAAAGGCGACTCACTCAAAAGTGTCGACAAGGGTCTCACCTCAAAACATATTCCCTGCCTTGTGAGCTTTTCTCTACCTTACCTTTGCTCGTCCATGTAACATCGTCAACGTGTACACCAGCCAATGACTGGGTCGGTGCTATGCCCTTTGTTTTGGACAAAGGTGCACCAGAGCCTCTTAGAAACTATTTTGGAAGGTTTCACCACCTTCCTTCTTGCAGAGTGCCCTGATGACACCAATTAATGTCTCTACCCCAGCCCCACCTCATCAACATATCAGCTCACACCACCTGTTTGGCTGTGCCTTCAAGTTGTCTCTGTTGAGACGCGACTGCACAAGTCACATGTCTCGTGGGATATGATTGAGTCATCCCATATACTATATACGGTGTCTGTCCCTTATGGACTGATTTGGACTGGACCGGACTTGTACGGACCGCTTTTGTTTATCTTTATTGACAGAGCCATATATGGCTCTTATTGTTCTTTATTGTTAAGACACCGGTATTGTCTGCTTTAGGCAGCTATTGTTCTCTGCCCTCCAATGGCATTTCTCCCTCTGGCGCACAGACCATCTGTATTGTGTTTGGACCACCTGTGCGCACAGACCATTCTTACCTAAGCGTCCTGTATATAAGGATAGCTGTTTTCGCCTACACACTTCAGAGTTCCCTTCACCTCTGAAGTGTAAGTCCCTTTCTCTTTACTTCTCTTATTACCTTTGCTCATAGACGTTCTATAGTAACTTGTCTATTAGGTATGCAGTTGTAATAGAGTTCCCTTCACCTCTGAAGTTAACTTGTCTATTAGCTCTTGCTTTTACTCGCTCCGTTAGTTCTGCGCTCAACAGTCTCTCTTTCTTGCGTGTTCTCAGACTATACCCACCATATTTGTCTCCACATTCTTTCACCACTTACACTACCTACACTCATTTCATCTCCCCGTGCTTAGCTTACCCTGGCAACATCACTAGTAAGCATTACGATACCCCACCCCCAACCATCCATGTCTTGGACTTTGTCATTATCCACAGAACTCTCGCTCATTGACCCCCCTCCCCCCCGCAATACCTACCAGCCAAAACTTGACTTGCATTTTCAACTATGCCATCCCTACTTAGTACTTACTAATCTCCAAGGTATATGAGACTCAGTCTCATGTTCAATAAACAGTACCCTTTCATTGCATCTTTCTTGCTCTCTTCTCTTCAACTCTTGCATGATTTTTTGTGAAGCTTGTTGGTACACTTGAACTACTTCTTGCTCAGTTGCCTATCTTTGGGTCTTACATCAGAACCCATAGTCGAACACTTCCACTCCTCTTCCCTTGCTGCCCTCTTTCCACTTTCAACACCCCTCAACTTTATGCAACTTTCAGTGACATCTCACAAGTAAGATGGGTTTACTTGGCACAAACCCCAGCAGCTCCATTCCTCCTACTACAAAACTTGAAGCCTCCGCTTGTAAACACAAACCCCAGCAGCTCCATTCCATGCTTATTCGAAAAACTACCCTCCTTTCCTCCTCTGTTTGATCCCATTCACTCATGAGCACATACAATGTACAACATGACTTTAGTCACCAGAATTGACTGGATGTGTCTTGCATTGATGAAATTGCCATGGTGTACTTAGATTCACTTGCCGGTTAATTAGCCAAGACAGAAATTACAATTCTGGGAATTACTTGATCACCCTTTTTCACTTAAATTAACTTGATTTCCAAATTAAGTAGCCAAAGTAAAATTTAGGAACATGTTCAAATGCTGATGAAGTTTTGACAGAGACAGAGGGGTTATGAATTATGATGATGTGGTCAGGAACAGCATTGTGCCGGTTGTGTGACTGTTCTCAAAGTCACTAAACTGTCACTTACATGACTTTTGGTTTGGTCACACAACCATGACTTTACGGGGTGCCAGGGGTATTTTGGGTCAAGGGGGGTCAAAAATTTTAAAAATCACATGGGGTCGGTAAATTTTTTTAACGGGCTGAGCCTTACCCCCCCCCCCAACGTACCCCAAAAAAGGAAATTCCATCCAAATATAGAATTCATGATTACACAAGTGAATAGACCTAGGGGTTTCCCCAGACCATGGGAGAGTATGAAACAATTGATATGCGTGCACGGAATCAGTCAAGGTCAAGGGTGGTAACTGAGATGGAAAGGGAATGGAGACGACTCAAGGGCCCAAGATTACAAGTTAGCGCGGGAGACGGGAATGAGACACGTCCAGAGTCAGGGAAGTCGAATGGTTCGTTTATTGCCATGTTACTGTAATAAATGGAACAAAATCTACAGTATCTACCTCTCCGTTGTTGTCGTCATCGCCGTTGGGGTCGTTGTCACTGTCGGGATTGTTGTTGCTGGCACCTCGCTGCCATCGCCGTCGCCTCGTGGTGTAGTCACACCATCGCCATTGTTGTGGTCACCTCGTCACAGTTAGAAGCGTGGATGAATGAGAGGAAGCACAGGAGCGTGCCTGTGTGGTTCCACATGCGTGTGTTGAGCCCGCTGTCAAAGTCATCCTCGTCGGAAGAGGAGCCGTCGATGTTCATGTCGCCTTCACCCCGCCTGTCCACTTTTTCTGGCTGGGTGCGTTGTGGCAGTGTTGTGGCGGGCTCGGGACACGGTGCCTGTATGCTGGGGAAATGCGCCGGAGAGGTAGGGACGGGATCCTGCTCCTGGTGCTGACATTGAGGGAGACGAGTGAGAGGGAGAGGTGCGCAGTGGTGTAGGTGCGGAAGACGAAGGGCCTGTTGCTGTCGGTACAATGCTGTGAGAGACCAAAACCAAGCCCAAGATGTCACGTGTTGACGACCTGATACCAAGATTACTGAAAAAAAAGAAGGAAAAAAAGACTGAAAATGTTCGAACGAACCCAATGCAGAGACAACAAGTGTTGCGTTAGGCTCGTCCTAACGGTGCTCGACTTGAGCGATGACAGGGTGGCTCAATATGTGGGGGACGACTTAGCGAATATGGATACACGTCCTGAGCAGGAACGTGATCAGCGTCAGCACTGGGGCGAAGTCCACCAGGCGTATACGTTGTCGGGCAATCTGCTCTACAAGAGCCAGACGCACCAGCAGGCAGAGAGAGAGAAGGAGACAAACAAGGAGGGATGAGACGAGAATTGGACTGATGATTCAAGAAGACCAAGCTAAGGAGCTCGGTCTTCGTACTACCAGTCTTATATACAGTTGACGAGGAGCTTTGAAGCTCCTCCAGAATGTAAGGTACCCAGTAGCGATAGTAGCTCGAACCCTACTACGACTGTCCTAGGTATGAGTCAAGTCCGTACTGTATACATGTGATAACCCCTCCGAAGCTGACTGAGACGACTGTCCCTGACTAATACTAGGGTAGTCAGAACCCCACGAGTCCGCAGTCCGTACCGATGAGTCCGATCGCAACAACAAGGGTTGGAGACAACTCAGACAAGCCGGAGCCCTTTCTGGACCAACGGGCCGGTTTCCAGACACCCAAAAAGTAAATTTTTTTAAGGACTTTCGGCCAGCATCGGGTCACAGAACCACGGTCCGGACCCCCCTTGTTTTGGGTGTCCCAATATATTATGTTGGCGTGACCCATTTTGGAGGTATTTTGTCATTAATAATGGCTATAATTACATATTTGATAGGGAGTTATGTTGGTACATTTGATACAGGCAAGTCCTGAGAAAGAGAAATCACTCATTTCAGCACATTGTCTGCCTCTTTTTTGATAGTATCAACACATGAGGATGCTCAGATAGCCTCCTAGAATCACAGCAATTAGCATAGATAGTGCTAGATACAGATGTAGTTGTGATTTCGGCGCAGATAACTTACAGGACTCCATGCACTGCAGAAAGTCACGAATGTTTGACAGTCGACAACTTTCCACGACTTTCCCACGATTTACGGTCGGTAACCGTGACCTTAGTTCCCCGACCGGCGGCACAACACTGGTCGGGAAGAAAATGATTGTACATGTTTAGGGCCTGTTCGGTGCAGGGAATGCAGCGTCACGACGCAACGTGAGAATGCATTCCCCCGACCAGGGGAATGAGGTCCCGTGGGGTGATGTTCCGTATCTCCGAACGCCCCTCTGCCCCAAAAGTAAATACATTTTTTTGTCCCATGTATCCACCACGTGTGGTGACAAAGTGTCACATCGAGTGACTGTATCTGAGACATTAGTAAAACAATATCGAGATCGGTAGCAACTGAACGCGACTTGCATGCATTCCCATTAAGGCAGTCTAGGTGTACTACAGACTCCAGTCCGATATCTTCCTCATGAGCGACTCTGTGGCCGACTCCGATTCCGAATTTGAAGAGGAAGTGCTCATCTTTGCTGCCTTGGTTTTTGGTGTGTCTGTTTACTGGTATTCGGTGCGCTTCGACAAGCAACCAGTGCACACTTCTGTGCTCTCTGGGCAGCAATGGCTTGATGAACTTCTCGCTGGGCACAACGCGCGATTTTACAACGAACTCGGGATGAACAAGTTTGTTTTCAGACGACTCCTCTTGGTTCTTGAGGCCGATGCCGGGCTGCATGGAACGCGGCATGTCCATGCAGCTGAGCAACTTGCCATCTTCCTACATTACACGCGCAGGGGGCTCTCTAATAGAGCGTTGCAAGAGCGATTTCAACGAAGCGGTGATACCATAAGGAAGTGAGTATACTATAATATTACTCGAGTTCGTACTTAGTCGTCTACTCAGGTGCATCTATCGCATCCTCCACCTCTTGACATCGAGAGAGGTATATTGCGCCTACGTTAGGCTACCTATGCACAACGCGCCTGTTCCCGCTAAGATCTCGGGCTCCACCAAGTTCTCTCGCTATTTCAGAGGATGCATCGGTGCTTTGGATGGGACACATATACCTGCGCATGTCCCTGAGCGACAGCGAGTCGCATATCGCAACCGCAAGAATCAGCTGTCACAAAATGTGCTCGCAGCCTGTGACTTTGACCTTAGATTTCTCTATGTCCTCCCTGGCTGGGAAGGAAGTGCCGCAGACAGTCGTGTCGACGAGGCTGCCAGGGCCACTGGGTTCGACATTCCTGCTGGGCGCTACTATCTAGGGGATGCGGGGTATGCTAACTCTGAATCATTGTTGGTTCCATGTCGGGGCACGCGTTACCACCTCAAGGAATGGGGCCAGAGCAGACAAAGGTGCGTATGTGTTATGGTTTCATTGTTCGCTAACTGCTACGTTGCACAAATAGGCCTCAAAACCAGAGAGAACTGTTTAATTACCAACATGCACAACTGAGGAACCACGTGGAGCGCATCTTTGGCCTTTTCAAGAGGCGCTTCCGTGTACTCATGCTGGCCCCAGAATACCCCTTGGACGCGCAGGCACAACTTGTCCCTGCACTTGCGGTTATACACAACTTCATTCGGATTCATGACCCAAGCAACCTCCCAGAGGATGGCAACAACGAAAACTACGGTCATGGTGACCCCGGTGATGGTCCTAACCATGCTGCAGGAGTTCAGGACGCAGCAGCGGCTTTCAGGGATGGGGTCGCTCTCAATATGTGGCGAGATTACCAGGATGGTGGCCACCGTCAGGCGTAGTGCCTGTTACTACGCTGTGTGTATCCAATTTTAATCAAAATTGTTTTTCAATTGGTCCACTGTTGGATGTGTTGATCGTCGGACTGCAGGGTCTCACTGAATTTGTTCATTCGGTCACCATAAGTGGACCTTTGCCTCGTGGACCCCATATAAGTGGGTACCACAATTTTCTTTCAACTCTGCGCTCTCCCTCTCTCGCGTCGGACCCACCATGGACGAAAAACCGGACAAGAACCCAGTGAAGTGGAGTCAGGCTGATGAGGCTATGCTGCATCAGGAAAACCTAAAAGTACTTAAATGCTCTTAATCATGCCTTAAAATGCTCCTAAGGCCATTTTAAGGTCATTTTTTCCTAAGGCAATTTAAGCAAGGTCGCCTCCTTAACCTGCCTTAATGGCAGTAACTTAATTCCTTAATGACTTGGGGTGGTTCTGAATCAGTGTTTAATGGTCTTAAGAGGTTTATTTTAAGCCTATGGTCAGGTTGAAAATCAGCACAATTTAAGTCAACTAAGACTTGATAAGACCACATTAAGACTTAGTCATGAATCACTTTACTTTTCACCCAAGGATAGGATTTATGCAATATATATATATATATTATAATAAGTTACATGTAGCTATTAACAATACAGGTACAGATACTACAGCGCCGGGGTCAGTGCTGAGGTGATGGCGTCAACGTGGCGGTGGCGGCCGTGTCGAGGTGGCGTGGTAGGGTTGATGGCGACCGCGTCACGATGGTGTCAGGGGCGGCGTCGACATGGAGTCGGGGTGAGTGGGGTAGGTGGGGGACTGCGGCGTCGACGTGGCGGTGGCGGCCGTGTCGAAACAGCGCCGGTGGGGTGGGGTGGGGTCGAGGCGGGGTCCGGGTGGTAGTGATGGTGCAGACGTCGACGTGGCGGTGGGGCCGTGTCGAGATGGCGCCGGTCGAGGTGGGGTCTGGGTGGCAATGGCGGCGCCGGCGTCGAGGTGGGGGTCGTGTCGAGACAGCGCCAGTGCAGCGGGGTCGAGTTGAGGTAGCGGTGAGGCCGGGTCGAGGTGGCGGCGGCGTGGCGGGGTCGTGGTGGTGGTGGCCGTGTCGGTGGGGTCAAGGGGTGTCGCAGCCATGTCGATGTGGCGGGGTCGGAGTCGAGGGGCAGCGGGTGAGGGTGTGGTGGTGTTGAGGGTTGCAGCGAAGGTGCGGGAGTGGGGGATCCTGCCCAGTCGAAATGAGTAAGAAAAAAACAAAGTAAAAACAAAAAAAAACAAATCCGAGTGGGGCCAAGTGCTGCGAGACAGCGACAACGAGATGGCCTGCATACACACGCGTGAGCACAGGTTGAGGGGTGGGAACGGCAGGTGCACTCGCGAGGTGTGAAGGTGGTGGGAGGAGGCCATTGCGAGCCACTATCCTGCGGCCCACACCGGTTAGAGACAAACAGGGAAAAACAAATAAAAAAAAGACGTGGCTTCGTATTTGAGTCTTCGGAATTTGCAGGAAACGAGAGGGTGTGGAGGAGGAAAGTGGGGTGTTCGAATTCGAACAAGCCGTGACACATGACGCGTGACGCGGCGCGCTGTTCCCCGCCACAAATTAAACTTCCGCTCGGAAGTCGCCCTAGACACCATTTTTTTGTCTAAGTCAATTTGAGTATGTGTCTGCACAAAATCACACATTTTCCTTGATAGCAGGTTTCATAACGAGTGTCCGGTTGTGAAAAAAATTCGCTTATAGCGTAGTCTGAATGGGCACTTAGCGGCATGCCGAACTTTCTTCACACAAAAAAAAAAAACATCATAATTAAAAAAAGAAATTGTAGTAATTAAAAGAAATTTATTTAAGGTAAGTTGTATTACCTTAGTCTCCACTACTGACAAAACACCGATCCCGATGGGAGTATCCATATTGAAAATACATATTTAAGCCTAGCTAAGATTGGAAACTGTAGCACAGCGCGCACATACAGCGTGAAGCTTGGGGGGATTGCGGATATTATATATGGACAGCGCACTACATCCAGCTTGACATCCATTCAGCCTCGGAATACTTGGATTGAGAACACAGAAGGCGACGCACCATGATACAACATAGGCCACACATAGTGCAGCCTGTCCGCATCAGGCCAGGGTGGTGATGGCGGCCTGAGTTATCCGTGACAGCAAATGCCGCACTCCACAGCACAACCCGCCCTAGTCCGTGTCAGGCAACCTGCCCTTGGAGTTGTGATGGCGGCCTGAGTTGTCCATGGCGGCGAATGACGTCGTCATCACATGGCGCCAGTTGGTATGGAGGGTAGAAGAAACTTGAAGGCGGGTGTTCAACAGCGCAACACAGACGCGACCCTAAAAGGTGCAGAGTATAAGTACAGGCGAATTGGCACGAAAGGGGTCACAGACTTACCTCGATGCCAATGTCTGACCAGCCCAACCAGCCACGACCTCTTGTGCGCAAGGTCACTCTGCGTGTGTCACGGCCATCTGCTCCAGACACACCTGCAGTAGTGCCTGTACGGCCACTGCTGCTGCCGCTACCGCCTGAGGACAATCTCCCACCTCAAGCTCTTCCACTGCCACCTCCGCACCTGTCACACTTAGCGGCAGGCCTTCCTAATCCGATCGACAATCTGCGTCAGTACCAGTTAGCCAGTCCAGCGGTGAACGGACTGCCAACGCATCTAGCACACCTGTATGGTGCGGCACTCTACCCTCCAGGCTATCCACCAGCCCCACTTGGGCCGCACGACCCCCCATCCCGCATTCCACCATGGAATTATGCCCAATACCCCATGGCAACGCAGCCGGATCCTTTCCTGGCGTATCTGTTAGCCGTCCAACGTGCCAGTGTCACCGATGGAGCTGTGAGTCGGGATACGCACGATGGTTATATGAGGGCAGCTGAGACAGATGGGGGTGTGGGCACGAACTTGAACGTTGCCGCCCCGTTGTCAGTGGCCCGGCTGGGGAAGACCTACCCCAACAAAGAAGTCAGTAATGAAAGTGAGCGTCACATACCTTTTTCACGGGAAAGAGATTGATTCTTGAAGCCTGGGAATTCCGGACTGAGGTACTCAACGACCACATCAAGTACTCGTTCACCGCGCAGACTGACATGACCTGGCCGATGTTCCGTGAGGAGGTGCACCACCTCCTCGATATGCCTGATAGTGAGGTGCGGATCGTGTTCCGGATTGTCCTAGAAGGGGGAGGGTGGTCAGAACTTGCATCCGAAAGTGACTGGGAAAGCGCAGTCACCCGGCTGGTGGCAAAGATACGGTCAGCGCGGACGCGTGCAGTGTCGGCTGAAGTGAAGAACATGGTAAGTCACATGACATGTAACGAAGATATAGACTGACCTTGCATACCTGCAGCACCGGTCTGCGCATGTCTCCAGCAAGGGGAAGGGGAAGGGGAAGGAGAAACGTCATCGTGAAGACGACGTTCCCCCAGCGCCGAGTCCGAACATGGCACGGCAACTGGACTGCCTCCTCGAGCTGCAGCAGCACCTCATGTGCGTTGAACACTCCAGCCCAGGAAAAAGGACGTTTTGTGTGCTCAAGGAGTCGACGGAGAACATGAGTGGAGGGCATGAGGAGATATCCAACCAGGATATGACATTGTGGGCGAAGCGGATAGTAAGTGATGTGAAATGAAGCGAACGCGAAAAGAAGCTCACCGATGTTTTCAGTCACTCGGTGGTCATACAACAAAATACACTCTGCCCAACACCGAAAACTATGACTACCCACCAGTAAAAAAAGCACGAACTGACAGAACGGTTGACATTACGCGTACACCAGGAGCTGGGAACTCCACACCGCAAGCGACGCCAGTTGTGTCGACTGCGACGCCAGTTGTGTCGCCTGCGACGCCAGTTGAGTCGCCTGCGACACCAGTTGAGTCGCCTGCGACGCCAGTTGTGTCGACTGCGTGACATCCACTCCAGGTCCATTGTGCCATGCTCATGTCAGTGATCGTAGTAGCCAGCCCTCGCGCCTTTTGGTCCTTCTTGATTGCCTTGGAGAATTGAGGGTGCCGACGTTGATGGAGCTACTGTGGCTCATGGACGCTTACAAGCCGGCCCTTAGCCTGAAGTATGTCGATATGCAAGAAGAGTTCAATGAACTCGGAATTGACGATTCAGTGGACTTGTACTCACTACCGGTCGAACTCCTTGCATCATTCGGAGGCATGGGCCAAGGGCTCGCACGCCGCCTCCTCGAGTATTGCTGAGACTTTCTCTTCTACCCTCTTGGTTTTGTGGAGACAAGGGGCGACGACACGACCAAGAAAGTGTCGATTTCTCAGCGGTTGAGGGAGTCGTGGGACCTGGACGGAGACGACCCCATGACAGAAGAGAGGATGGACTTCATGATGGAGTGGCTTCAAGAACGATCCGAGGACAAGGAGCCTGAGATTGATGACGAGATCGATGACAAAGGTACATTGGTGAACGAGGACGAGGAGGATCATATGGGCAGGGCGACGTCGTACGAAGTGTGAGGCGGCTTTGTCAGCCATCCCACGGTCACCCAGCATGTACATATACTGTAACCGCAGTCGGTAGCTTTCCCCGAGGTGGGTTCGATGCACCCGTACCAGCGTAGCACATAACCCTTCAATTTACTGTATATTTGTGCTCTCCAACCATCCGAGTGACCGCCTGCAACCATATATTCACGCGCACACAAGTAGATACATCAAAAAACTAAGGAGGGGCCTGGTACCCACAATGCTTGTACCAGCCCTTTGCGTCATCTGCCGTGACAGAGTAGACGGCTGCCCAGAATGCGTTGTACACGTTGCCATCGCTGGACTCGAGATCGGCATTGACGCGAGCACGATTCGCGCGCAGCCAGGCCTTGATGGACGAGAATGCGAGTTCGATCGGGTTGAAGTCTGGTGAATAGGTGGGAAGGTAAACGAGGCGCGCACCATGCCCCTCGACCAGTTCACGAATGCCAGCCACCTTGTGGATGGCTGCATTGTCGACGACAAGGACAGAATTCGGAAGCGGCCATTTGTTCATGCAAGGGAGAAGGCCTTCAACGAATTGGCGAAAAATGTCGCCCGTTATGGCGTTCTCGACAACTTCGAGGTATAAGATACCATCCAGGGAGATAGCAGGTAATAACGAGTACTTTGTGCCGCGAAGGAAGAAGTCATAGCGGCATGCGCGCTTGCCACACATGGACCACGCGTACGGCCTCCTTAGGGTGAGTCGATTGAAATGGCTCTCGTCGGCAAAGACGAGTTGTTCTGGGCGGAAATGGCCAGCGATGAGGGCCATGTACTCCTCGCGGTCTTGCTCATTACGCTCAAGAGCGCGACGTGTGACCTATCGCGCTAGTGTTGGGGAAGTTCGGTTTGGTTCGGTTTGGGGCCATTTTGGCCAAACTGGAAACCAAACTGATTAGAATTTGCCCAAACTGAACCCAAACTGAACCAAACTGCTCCAAACTGTTCCAAACTGAACCAAACCATTCCAAACTGTTTCAAACCGATTAAGAATAAGTGTTTTAAATTGGTCTTTAATCAGTTCGGTCCAGTTCAGTTTGGTTCAAACTCGGTTCAAACCACTTAAGGAACCACTTAAGACCTTGGTTTGAGGCAAAATCAATTGATTTTGTTCAAATTCATCAGTTAAGACTTTGTTTCAAATTGTTTGAGACCAAAAACCATTGATTTTGGTTCAAATTTGGTTTAAATTCAGTTTGGTTTGGTTCAAACTGAGTTTGAACCAAACCAAACCACTTATTGAGCACTTATAAAATATTTTTTAATATCTTTTCTTAATCAGTTTGGTTTGGTTTGAACTGGGTTTGGGACCCCCAAACCAGAAACCAAACCATTCGGTTTGAGCCAGGATTCTCCAAACCCAAACCATTTTAAACGGTTTGGGTTTGGTTCAAACCCGGTTTGGGTCGGTCTGAGACCAAACTTCCCCAACACTATATCGCGCAAGTCATCGACGTGATGAGAGTACTAGTGGGGCTGATAGATGAAGATGTATGCACCATTTTCATTGTGAATCCCTTCCGATGGAGGGAACGCATAATGGTGGGAAGTGACACCTCGACGCCGCACGCCTCCTGAAGCTCCACTTGCAGCTCTCTGAGTGAAGTGTCGGGCTGGCGCCGAATGGAATCACAGAGGTACTATAACAGTGAGACGACACCTAGCACCAATGTATCGCAGACGTACCTTCACCTGAATAGCAGTGAGTACACGTGGTCGACCATTGTCAATCGGTGGTGGCAAAGATACCCTTCCTATCCTGCGATATGTGTTGCGATATCTCCCGAGCGATCGTAGACTGATTCCAGTGAGCTCATGGATTTCCGAGTCACACAGTCCCTGATGCGACATTGATAAGGCCAACTCCTTGATGTCATTGGAGTACCGGCGGACCATCGTTGAGGGTTTGGAAGGGACGACAACGGAACGCTGCGATGGGCAAGCTGCCGAGCATGACAATGCAGATAACTATTCTATAACCCCAGTTTCCGGAGATAACTATTCTATAACCCCAGTTCTGTATGATAGCCCAATTTCAACTATGAACCCCGCTCTTGAGTTTTGGATGTCCGCTGGGCTACGCGAAAACTCAACCGGACACTCGTTATGAAACCTGCTGGAATCATTCTGCCTCAAAATTACAGAGTGTATAGGAATGTATAGATGGAAAAATAAGTACCAATTATTACTACAACAACACAAAAAACAAAAGAAATTTGATTTAAATAGTATTGCTGCCAGTGCCAGCTAAGCTGATATTTCTGATATCTCAAGAAATAAAATAGACAAAACTACGAAAATATTTGGGGAGGTAGATCATTTCAAATACTGAGGGGTCCTCTGCCAACTCTAAGCAATACAATCAGCTGTTCATGAATTATTTGACCAGCTCTGAAATCCTTCAGCCCAAGGATTTCAGAGCTGGTCACATAATTCATGAACAGCTGATTGTATTGCTTAGAGTTGGCAGAGGACCCCTTGGCTTTTGAGGAAAGCCAGCTCCCCAAATAATTTCAGAGTTTTCCTAATTTTATTTCCCAAGATAGTAAACTCCAGCTCTGAGCTACCACAACACTAAGTAGGAGTTCTTGGAGAAATAGTGAAAGCCAAGACACTTTTCATTGGGATCCCACTCAGTCATCCTATGTAAGTGCCAGTGTAGGTCTTCTCTCTGCTGCAACCTAATGGGGGTTATAGTGCTGATCTTTAGATCATCCCAAGAGTCGTGATTGATAACGTAGAAGGAGCAGTAGGGCTTTGCAATGTGCTCATTGTGATAGAGGAATACTTTGTGATATACGGCGTCCAATGGATAGTCCACTGTCCATGAAGGAACTCAGGATAAGTCATGGGGATCCCTGGTCTCAAGGGGATATACTGGATGAGACTCACTTAAAGGGATGGGATGGACCCTCTAGTGTAGTAGATGATAGCAGTGGTATTGGAAGAAGACCAAGATACCGTTCTTGGTCTTTGCAGTACTCTACTTATAGTTCTGCGTGGGCTTTCAAGCACCGCTCCAAGTACTACTAGCTAATAGTGTAAGTAGAGCAAACACTAGTACAGCTATCCTAGTAGTGAGTCATGATCCGGTCTGTATCCTACACAATCACATGCGCCAGAGCTTACTCAGCTGACTGATCCTACTAAGTCCATGACAATATACTGCTGATGCAGTGTCATACCCTTGTACGTCAGTGTTCACTTCTCAGTCCGAGGCACTCTGCAGTCTGGATCATAACATCTGTACTCATTGACATCCCTGTCTGGGGGTATCTACATCCCAAATATTTTCATTTTTTTAGTAGGTAGACTAGAGTCATCTGGACAGGTGGCTTATATTAGAAAAAACTAAATTACTCCTCAGAAACACAGTCCTCATCCCAATCCTCATCCCCATATCCCCCTCTCCCCCTCCCTAATCCTCCTTCACATGTCCCTATTCCTCTATCCCTCTCTTCCTCATTTAAGTTCCCCTGTCCCCCTCCCCCATACTCATATTCCCTTGCCCCAGGGCCCATGCCCCCCTCCTCCATCCCCATATCCCCCTTCCCCATGTCCCCCTCCCCCATCCCCCATCCCCCATCCCCCATCCCCCATCCCCCATCCCCCATCCCCCATCCCCCATCCCCCATCCCCCATCCCCCATCCCCCATCCCCCATCCCCCATCCCCCATCCCCCATCCCCCATCCCCCATCCCCCATCCCCATGACCCCCTCCCCATGTTCCCCTCCCCCCTCCTCATGACCCCCTCCCCATGTTCCCCTCCCCCCTCCCCATATCACCCTTCCCCATGTTCCCCTCCCCCCTCCCCATATCCCCCTTCCCCATGTCCTCCTCCCCCATCCCTATATTCCCCTTCCCCATATCCCCCTTCCCCATCCTCCATCCCCCTTCCCCATGACCCCCTCCCCCTTCCCCATATCCCCCTTCCCCATATCCCCCTTCCCCATGTTCCCCTTCCCCCTCCCCATATCCCCCTTCCCCTTCCCCATATTCCCCTTCCCCTTGTCCCCCTTCCTCATCCCCTCATCCCCCTTCCCCATGACCCCCTCCCCCCTCCCCATCCCTTTCTTTCCCTTCCCTATATTCCCCCTTGCATGCCTACTCTCATCTACCCCTTCATATGTGTCCTTAATCTTGCCTTAAGACAATATTTCTAAGTGCAAATTAAGTCACTGTTTCACCTTAACAGGCTGAGGTGCCTTTATAGGCCAATTAAGGCAGCTAAGCACTTTGAGGTTTTCCTGATGTGCTGCAAACGCTGGTCAACGAGAAGGCCAAGGCGAACTGGGGCGACAACAACCCCAAAAAGGTTGCCTGGACAGCGTGTGAGCGCGCACTCGCTGATAGCGAGAAGAAGTCAGGGGGAACCCCAAAGTCCACCCAGGCCATCAAGAACAGATGGCAAAGAGTATGTCCTCTCCTTGTTTTGGACTACCTGCATCGATGACAAACACACGTTCAGCTCAAGCAGGAATATGATGTCGTGATTCGTGAAGGAGATCCGAGGCCTTTCTGGCTTTGGATGGGACCCAATCCAAAACACTGTCACAGCAGAGAATGATGTATGGGACGCATATATCAAGGTAAACACACAATTTGTTGATTTCACAAACGGCTCATCCATATATTCCACAGAATCAGGGTCCCAGCAAAGCGAAGCTGGTCAAGAAGTTCTGCACCAAACCCTTCCCGCTGTTCGACGCAGTCGGGGAACTCGTTGATGGTACCCAAGCTACCGGCAAGCGTGCTTTCCAGGCAGGCCAAGCATCGGTGTTCCCCCCCCCCCCAACCCCGTGCACCCACCCCATCTGACTTTGCCATCGACCCCACCCTCGATGACATATCGCTTGACATGGGGAGGGTCTCGGGTGATGAAACCGGCACGCAGGTAAGCGCCCCTTGAAGTGAATGACATGCCATTGACCCTACAATTGTAGACAACCGTACCACCAAGTGGCCGCAGTACTCAGACTAAGGAGGCTGGTGCCAGCTTTTACGGATCGGACAGGTATAGTAGCGAAGATGACAACACACAAGACATTGTGTCTGAGTCTCAGGCTACCCCAGCCCCATGCCCGTTGAAACGCAAGCGTGTCAAGAGTGCAGGACCATCGAGCGAATCCCAGAAACCGCGCCGCGTTTCTGCTGGACAGGGAATGTCAGAAATGGCCAGATCCCTGCAAGGTGTATTCGAGCATATGAAGAGGAGACAAGAAGACAAGGTGTCCTCAACACAGCAAGACCCGGGGCAAGAGCTGAATAAAGCGATCGGACTCCTTTCCGAGGATGCTACCCTCGATGACGATGAATTCATGGAGGTTGTCGATCACTTCTGGAACAACATCAACTTCGCAAGGGCATACACCGCCATGCCGACTCCTCAGATGCGTGCAACGCTCATTCGGCGTCGACTGAGGAAACTGCACGGGGAGTAGTCGTGAAGTCAAGCGTGGAGTAGTACGAAGAGTCACTGTAAAGAATAGAAGCCCACGTCACACAGTGTATACATAGAAGGGCCGTAGTGAATCGATACAAGTTGTTCTGTGCTTGATATACGAGCGTGCACGGCTTGTGCACGCTTTGTGAAACTGATAAAATCATATATGTATTACCAATTTTAATTATGATTTAAACATGTATTACTAATAGTGTTTCATGAGTCACGAGTCGCGATTCACAGTTACGACTATTCCGCAAAGTGTTACGTCCCATAAAAGGAAGGTGCCAAGCAAGTCACGTTGTTGGATTCCAAAACGAGACCGTTACTCCAATTAGCGTTCGAACTCAGATGGGAGAACTTTCCTTTAGTCAGCGTACATAAACATGTTTTGTTTTTATTGTTAAGTTAACTTATGTTTAAAACAAGGATTTTATTTTATTGTTATTAGCTAACTACTTTACATGGATTTTTCTAAGTCGATCTACTGGCGGCGCGGGGGGTGCCCGCCGTTCGCGTGCGCAGCCTCGCCCCGGCTTCGCTTCGCCTCGTTCACGACACCCTCGCCATCACTCTCCCCCTTTCGCACCCACGCTCTGATGTGCCCACCCTTCCGTTCGTGCGCGGCTCCCCCACCCGGGTTGCGCCCCGCTCCGCCTCGCCCGCACACCCTTCGTGCGACTCCGCTCGCCGCTCGCGCTCGGGTTGCATTGCCCCTCGTCCCGTGTACCCCCTTCGCGTGCGTGCAGCCCTCCCCCTTGCACACACCTCTTCTCGGGCCCAGCATGTGTAACCCGGGAGGGCTGGGGTAGCACACCCCGCGCGGAGGGGGCTGGGCTGGGCGCACCGACCCTCTTGCATCCCCAAGAGAGCGCGGGCGTGGCGGCGTGCGTAAACGCCGGGCTGGCGTAGCCCGTGCGGAGGGGGTGGACGCGCCGACCCTCCCCCTTGCGTGTGCGGGCGGCTGGGCTGGCGTGGCCCGCACGGCGGGGTGGGCGCACCGTCCCTCTCCTTGCGTCCGTGGGCGGGGCGGGGCTGGACGCGCCGTCCGTCCCCTTGCGTACGCGGGCAGGGCGGGGCACGTGGGGTTGGGCTGGCATGGCCCGCGCGGAGGGGTGGGCGCACCGTCCCTCCTCTCGCGTATGCGGGCGGGGCGGGGCGCGTGGGGCTGGGCAGGGCGTCGCCTGGGCCGAAGGGGACTGGGGTGGGCGCGCTGTCCTCCGTGCACCGGCAGGGAGGGGCCAGGGCGACGTGCCCTCATGCACACCCTTTCCGCGTGAACGGGGCGGCGCGGACAAGGGAGAGGGGGCCGACGTGTCCTCCTTCCGCGCAGAAGGCGGATGTTGGGGGGAAGGGAGGGACTGGGGGGCAGCGGCGGGCCCACGCGCCCCATATCTGCGTGCGAAGGGGGCGGCGGCGGTCAATGCGGGGGACGGAAGGAGTGGATGGGTGACTTACTCTCGTGTGCCCCCCTTCCGCGCGAACGTGGCGGCGGTGACGGGGGAAGGGGAAGAGGTGGACGAGGGAGGCGGGAGGCGGGAGGAGAGGGGAATTGGCACGGAGGGATACTGTAATGGGGATGGGTCCAGTTCTGGACCCTGTGGCGGAAGCCAGTCGTGCCTGCCACGTCAGCGTACGTGGCAGGCACGACTTGCTTCTGCCATGGGGGCTCTCACTACTACCCAGTTCTGTAAGTCTCTCTTCCTGTCCCCCTCGCCCACCCATTCGCGTCGAAAGGACGCGAGAAGACAGGCCGACGCCCCTCCCCTTCCTGCATCACACGCCGCCGTTTGTGCGCAGAAAGCGGTGCACTATGGTAAGTCGCCCACCCACTCCTTCCGTCCCCTGCATTGACCGCCGCCGCCCCCTTCGCACGCAGATATGGGGCGCGCGGGCCCGCCGCTGCCCCCCAGTCCCTCCCTTCCCCCCAACATCCGCCTTCTGCGCGGAAGGAGGACACGTCGGCCCCCTCTCCCTTGTCCGTGCCGCCCCGTTCGCGCGGAAAGGGTGCGCATGAGGGCACGTCGCCCCGGCCCCTCCCTGCCGGCACACAGAGGACAGCGCGCCCACCCCAGTCCCCTTCGGCCCAGGCGACACCTGCCCAGCCCCACGCGCCCCGCCCCGCCCGCATACGCGAGAGGAGGGACGGTGCGCCCACCCCTCCACGCGGGCCACGCCAGCCCAACCCCACGTGCCCCGCCCTGCCCGCGTACGCAAGGGGACGGACGGCACGTCCAGCCCCGCCCCGCCCACGGACGCAAGGAGAGGGACGGTGCGCCCACCCCACCGCGCGGGCCACGCCAGCCCAGCCGCCCGCACACGCAAGGGGGAGGGTCGGCGCGTCCACCCCCTCCGCACGGGCTACGCCAGCCCGGCGTTTACGCACGCCGCCACGCCCGCGCTCTCTCGGGGATGCAAGAGGGTCGGTGCGCCCAGCCCAGCCCCCTCCGCGCGGGGTGTGCTACCCCAGCCCTCCCGGGTTACACACGCCGGGCCCGAGAAGAGGTGTGTGCAAGGGGGAGGGCCGCACGCACGCGAAGGGGGTACACGGGACGAGGGGCGATGCAACCCGAGCGCGAGCGGCGAGCGGAGTCGCACGAAGGGTGTGCGGGCGAGGCGGAGCGGGGCGCAACCCGGGTGGGGGAGCCGCGCACGAACGGAAGGGTGGGCACATCAGAGCGCGGGTGCGAAAGGGGGAGAGTGATGGCGAGGGTGTCGTGAACGAGGCGAAGCGAAGCCGGGGCGAGGCTGTGCGCGTGAACGGCGGGCACCCCCTGCGCCGCCAGTAGATCGACTTAGAAAAATCCATGTAAAGTAGTTAGCTAATAACAATAAAATAAAATCCTTGTTTTAAACATAAGTTAACTTAACAATAAAAACAAAACATGTTTATGTACGCTGACTAAAGGAAAGTTCTCCCATCTGAGTTCGAACGCTAATTGGAGTAACGGTCTCGTTTTGGAATCCAACAACGTGACTTGCTTGGCACCTTCCTTTTATGGGACGTAACACTTTGCGGAATAGTCGTAACTGCGATTCACGTAGTGTCGGCGCAGTGGGAAACGAGTATTTTCGCTGCGCCATTTTAATAGGGCTGCGCCGAGGAGTCTCTTCGCCAACCCCTCGGCGCAACGTGCACCGAACAGCAAAGTTGCCCCCCGGCGCATAGGTGGGGCATTGTTTTTTTTTTGGCAGGTGCGCCGAACAGGCCCTTACGATTACGAGTCACAGACATTTCCACTCCAGAGGACCTTCCCAAGCAAGGTGATTTGGATGAAAATCATCCAAATCGGCGGACCCCCCACACTTGTAAACTACTGTAACGACGGTCTTCTTTGTAACGCCTTGGTAAATACTCAACACAGCCAGCCTGGGCAGTGTACATTATTGGTCCACACAGCAATTTAAACCATTCAATCTGCACAGCAATCCGGCTGTCACCCTATCGCTCCGAGTCGCCACATTGCAAACATAGATCAATTGACCACACGTTGTGATAAGTTTAGGTGTGTTGTATATAAGGATATGTTTGCGATTTCTCCCCGTCCATTCTCCCCTCATGCACACTCCAAAGTAC
>JAKELH010000615.1:0-43626 GCA_021525015.1 Lactarius pseudohatsudake | reverse complement strand
TCCAGATCGCGGGTTCCAAATCTGTACAGAAGTCGCGCGTTCGGCCATCAGACGCTTTGTTGTCCGTGTACCGGCAAGGGTCAACTTCAGCGCCTCTTTGAAACTCTGTGTAGATGTGGTGTCTGCATCGTAGGTGGAAGATAGAACGCTGTGCACCGCGAGCTGTAGTTGCCTCATAAAGACCGCCAAATTATCCAGTTCGTCTTCCGGCTTATAATATCCCCGTTAACGACGAACTAAGCACAGACGACAGAGCGAGGCACAGCACTTACCATAGGTGGCAGGCAAACCAGCAGTGCTTGTAGGAGTACATAAGCCCGGCCTCGTCGGTAAGCATTGACGGCTTTCGCAGGTGCGGCGAGTAGCACATCACGCATGTCCCACGCAGTGCGGGGGTGTCGCTTGATAAATTCGGAAAAGAAATCCGTATTGAGGTCAGAGGCTTTGCGCTCGGTGAAGTCCACCAGCGACAAGGTGTACGCTGTCCGCACGGTTGTGTCGGCGCCAACGTGGAGCAGAGCCTTGGACACATAGAGACTACAGAAGCTGATAGCAGCGAGAGCGTCACTTGAATGCACTTTGCGCGCACGGACATGAAGATCGTTCAGTATATCCGAAGTTTTGTCGACGTCGATAGTCGAGGGGACCACCTTTAGCTTATCGATCCGCGATCTCAAGAGTCCGATGGCTTTTTCCGAGAGCTGTTTCTCGTCGGAGAATGCAAGAGTAAGAAGTGGGATGAGGATTTGCATGATATGCGCGTCTTGGGCTGCTTCTTAACGAGGATGTTCAAAAGATCGAGGATACGATTCTTGAAGTGTGTGGCCTCTCTTTGTGCCCCCTCTGAGATAGTGGTTAACATAGGAAACGAAGGTGGGATGACTTTGGGAACCTTTGCTTTTCTTCCCTCTTATCCGATCTTTGAATAGCTGGGCAAGCTGGTCATCCACCGCCAATCATCTGGTCGTCGTCGAGTCCAGATTCAGGTTCAGATCCTTCGTCGGACGAGTCAACTGCGGAGTCGATGAGGTTTTTCAGGAAATCCTCTGTGGTCTTCTCCAAACCTTCATTCCCTGGCTCATTACTGCCGAGGGTTTCATTATGTTCATCCGCAGGACGGCGACTCGCTGTCGTTATCATGGCCAGCCTCCGAAGAGTCGTCCTCAACAACGAACGAATCCTCATCAGAATCAACTACAAGGTCCGAAGGGTCCCGATGTTCCAGTTGCTATGAACCAAGTTAATGACACTGGAAAGCTCCGCGGCACCACCACGCACGGAAAGAATCAGGTGATGGTGCTGTCTTTGACGGCACCGCTGAGTAAGGAGAAGCTCTGATTGCCCGCAGCGCGCGTGTACGCAGTCCCCTTCTCTAAAAAACCTATGATCACGTCGACAAGAACATCGATAGGCTCAATAGCGCGTTCATCGTCTTGAAAAGGTTTGGAGACAAACTGGTGATGGGTCCAATGAATGGAAATAAACGAGATGCTCCATCAATGCAGGACTAGCCCGTATGTATGTCAGCGAAGGATTTTAGCAGCTTGACGTGGGTATCACCTCAAGTGATGTCACGTCTCTCCCGTTGGTGTTATCCTCGAGGTAAAACTGGAGGATCGAGGATTGCAAGAGCAGTTCGACACCTAGTACGTCTTCACTTCTATCACTTGAGACCTATGTAGAGCACATGAGAGGAAGCCGAAATGGAAAACACAGATCTCAGACATGCCTTTAAATTAGTAACTAAATCACAGGCACGTTCTAGTATCTCTCGATCTTTGGAATCAAAACCCAAGAGTAGTTCCACGTGTTTGGAAGCTTGTTCCAGCCGACGAATTGTTTGCAGCACCCTCGAGACCCAGGGTTCACCGTCAGAGGTCACGCCCGTCACCCTCTGCGCTCCGTCGGCCGTTTGGGTAACATTCGACAGCCGTGTGAGGTCCGTCAAACAGCTAAGCAGACGCTCGCGACATTGACGTCGTAAATCGTCCGTAAACGGGGGCGAAGGCACCTCGTGGACCTGTGGATTCAGTTGACACAACCAGCCACTTACAATGGGGGGGCGAACGTACAGCATAGATTGGGCTGTTCGGAGATCTCTTCTTTATAACGAAAATCCCGTGGACGGTGAGCCAATCCAGGATCTGCTGTACCCAACCATCGTCTTTGGGTATTGCTCCGTTGCGAATGAGGGCTGCGATTTGATCAACTACCCACGATCGATATGCGTTAATCAGCTGAACATCAGACCTAGCTCTCAGTGAGTTGTCAACGTCATCCAGAATGGTCAGAATCCATACTTTGTAGAGCTAGAGGTTCCGTCTACCTGCCCAAGTATGTGGGCAATGTAGTCCTTAATGCCCTCTGCGTTCGTCATCGTCAGAATTGACTCCACAGTCTTGGTTCTCGTCAGCTTGTCGAATTGTTGATTCCCATGTGTGCCCGTCAGTTGTAAAACGAAAGCAAACCCGAGTGATGAGTCCTTTTGCACAATAGAAAGGATGTCCGTCGCCTGTGCGGGAATTATAGGTCAGAATGCACTAACATAGCTGACGCAATGATAGGGCTCGCAATTTGTTTAGCAAATGAATGCAAGTATCGGTCTGGATGCGATAGATGATTGATCCAAGTCCGCATAAAATTCTTCGTGAACAACATCGGCAGGTCTGTAGCCTTGATGCGTGGTAGTGCTTTCTTAAAGATCACAAAACCCCAGTACTTTCGCTCATTAGACGCAGACACGGAAAAGAGAGACTCTGCGACAGGGTAGTCGGAAAATGACTGGTTGTTCTCGTCGAGGCGACTTACCGTCGACAACGACGCGAAAGAACTCGGGGAAGGAGCCCTTCGGAGTGTGCCCACTGCCTTCCAAAGGCAATAGCTGATCCAATAACTCGTCCCAGATGTGATGGACCTGAGGTCTCCACGCCCGGCCAGGAACCGTTACCACAGCGTTATCACCTTCGCCTTCGAACCCGGTTTCCTGCACAGCATTCATCTGACCGAGGCACAGAGACAATAAGGAGTACTGGTTCACTTACTCTGAGTATCCTTGCAAGCGTCACAAGATTAGCTTGATGAAAGATGTTCCCACGCTTGAACGTTGGTGTCCAGAGCCAGCGCCACTCGTGCTCGCGTTCAGGCCACAGCCTCTGGGCGCGCAACGCAAGTGCAATCTTCTCCGGGGTCCACACGACTTCGCTCTTTGCGGCTCTCTCTTCAACAGGGGAAGTCTCACCAAACTCTTCCTCCAACAGCGCACGAACTACTTTCTCACGCCAGGGCACGTCCGCGTCACGAGTTGCGGCAAGAAGGTCCAACGCGCTCCCGACTGCCCAATACGCCGGCTCGGCAAGCCACGATTTGGCGTGGGCAAGTGTGCGCAGCGCTTTGAGAACAGCCTCGCAGCTCTCGGGTGTGCTTGGTGCAGAGGGGGATTGAGGGAGTGGAGGATGTGTGCGAATGAGCAGACCAGAATGAACGATTGAGGCGAGGCCGAACAGGCGCGCAAAGAGCAAGTCGCGTTCTTCTTGGCCGGTTTGATTGCCCGTTGTGCGGGACGCGTCGAGGACGAGCGCAAGGATTTGTGCGCAGGAAACAGTCGAGACACGAGAAAGAAGCTCGTAGGAGTTTAATCGCACTTTGTTAATGTGAATGTGATGCTATGCGTACCTCTGTCAAGGCGACAGCGAACCCAAGACGACTGCTTTCCCTTGGGCTCGCGAGTCCACGTAATAGCCTGCGGATTGAATAGGCGACATCTGGAGAATTCAATAAATCAAGCCTGAAGTTGTGCTCTACTACGTCTTCCGCAGAGAAATCCCGCGGGGTCCCATCGACACCAAAGCTCTCCCCACTGGGCTCGTCTGGCTCAGCTGACTCATTCGCAAATGTTGCCTGAAGCTTTTGTAGAGTAGCTACAAGCTTGGCGGACGTGTCAAGACGTTTCTTCTTATCGGAAGAAGAGAGGTCCCAGAAAAGAGGAAGAATGGTGGACATGCCAGTGGGCGGACCGATATGCGATGCAAATTTAGACAACGCTATTGGATCGCAGGAAAGTATTTCCATTTCAAGGAATTCCCACGGAAGCGCCAGACGCGATTTTACTCTCGAGTCTCGAGTACAGTTCAAGTTGGTACAGTTCTATCATTGCATGCATGATACAGCGCTAACGCCAAATTTCGATGTTCTAATAAACGCCAGGGGTAGGTGAGACACCACACACAAACCCCTCACCCCACAACATCCAGTCCGCCACGCGGCAGCCTTGGCTCACCATCCTTGTACAATTGGCCTGTCTCCTTCCGCAAGAGATCGTTGATCCACTGCCCATGTGGCTTGATCTTCTCTCCACGAGAGTACATAACTGCCAAATACAGCCATGCGGCAGCGTTACCAACCGTGCCGACTTCATCCGACACGTTTTTACGCGCGAAGCTAGAAACGTCCTCGTAGAGTTTGTCGTCCGTGTGGAGATCGTAGAGGTGGCCCGCAACCGCATCGTTATCGCCTACATCGCAGAGATAGCCCGACTTTCCATGTTGAATCTGCAGCGGGATGCCACCCGTACGCGAGGCAATGACAGGTATGCCGGCGTGTAAAGCCTCAGAAACTTTAACTTCGAAGCCTTCACGCGTGGACAGCTGTAGCGCGATCTTCGAGTTGGCCATGAGCGCATTGAGTACTGGTAACAGCGTCAGTGAGATGACCCCGTTAAATTGAAAAAAATAGTACGTTGATCACTCGGAGGTATGCGTGCTACAATGATATCTTTGGCGAGGTGCCTGTATGCTTCTGAGTGGATGAGTTTGATGACCTGGTCGTAGATGATGCTTGCATCAGGATCGTCAACAGCACCATGTCCACAGACAAGCAACTGAGGTGTATCGTCCTCGTCGAGCTTTCCTTTCGCCTTTTTCCTCAATAGCTCGCGGAATTTAGCGTACGAATCGACGACATTAGGAATTCCTTTGGACGGGTCGAAACGCGCAACCTGAACCACGTAATCCCGCGCGGGCCACGCTAGCTCCGTCATCTTTTCTTTGGCGCACAGCGAGCGGAACTCGCCCATATAATACTGGGAGTCCCAAGGTTCAAGGTCCTTGTTGAGGCCGTCCAACCTAAGTGATCATGCGTTAGCAAACGGTAGATACCTCGAGCAATACGCGCACCAGTCAGTGGCAGCGCCAAGTAAGCAAAGTTTTTCAACTGGGACGTCGCTCGGAACAAACTTATTCACTGGGTGACCTACGTGGGCAATAGATGTCAGCCCTACCTAGGGGATGAAGGTGACGAAAATAGGCCACACGCACTGATAAACAGATCGGCATGTTGGATGTTATTCCAAAGGTACTTCCACACTTCTTCTTGAGGTGAACCCTCCTTATGTACGAGATCGCTGCGAATCTCGATGTGTGAACGGTACACAATGGGCACCTCAGGCCGGACCTTGCGGATAAGTGGGATCAAACCAGGCATCTGTGGGTCGTCTTGGCAAATAGAATTAGTGCCATGTCAGGTAGAAACAGAGATGACCTCACCGATGAATGCCACATCGACGCCACCAGGCGCGAGCGGACCACCCTCAGCAGTCCAGCGTAGCCCGTTCTTAAGAATCCAAGAGTCAAAGTTGTCCTTTTGCTCCTGAGTAAGGCGAAGAGTAGGCGCGGAGACCCCTTGCAAGATATTGTGGTTGTTCTTTGTCGTGCGGAACACGGAGGGTGACGGGTTTGGAACGTACCTGAGCCGATGGGAAAAGTAAAGGTAATCAGTTTATCGTGTTCACATGGGATAGGACATGTGATGAGAAAAAAGGGGCGGGGAGAACAACGCCATGAGAAATGTATTCCGATCTCGTGCTCCAGCAAGTGATGGGGTAATGATTCAAGGTCCTCGAGGCACTCACCAGGCGGCATCGACGTCCAAAAGGGTAAGGAAGCGAATAAGTGCGTGTCTCATCTTCAATCGGATAAATCGAATTTGCATTAGCAGATGATCCTGACAGATAACGAGACACTCACGAGGGCAACACCACCTGCGGATGGAACGCACAAAAGGAAGCGAAAATGGGGAAAGGGCAGATGGAAGGACTCAATCTCAAATTCTTGTGAGAATGGGGATAGACTCACCGCCCTGGGGTGTAGAAGAAAAGAAGCCAATCTTTACTTTTTTTTCGCGAAGCTCATCGGCGAGCTGAACGACAGCATTCCAGGTACCTTCACCAACCGAGTTGCGGTACGCATCGAGATCGTCTATGAGGTGAATCTTCCCGGCAGCGTCAACAGTAACCTGGTTGCGAGGGCCAATGGATAGACGTGGGTTATTGCCAGGACCAAAATGCATAATAGCCTTGCGCGCAGCAGAGTCCGCCTGCTCGTCGATCGTACGAGGAATAGGCAGTTTCTGCTGAACACCACCAGGGGTGAGAGTTTGTCCAGTCTGTCCAAGGACGGAATGATCGACATAGACGGTAGGCGTTTCAGCACCCGAGGGCGCAAACGAGCCAGTGGCCGACCCGATACGGTGCTTGATATTAGTGCGAGTGGCCGAGTCCGTGTGATAAGGTTTGATATTGAACACGATGGGGACGATATCGAGCTCCAACCATAGGCGAGTACAGAGATTGGGGGCCTAGGTGGTTTTAGAAAGGCCATTGCAGGACGGTGTTAGAAAGGAACCAACCTCCCGAAGGAGACTGAGGGTAACACCGGCACCCAGGAACTTGCACAGATGCTCCGAAGAGAACTTGCGGAGAGCAGAAATGATATGGGACTCGATAACCTCTGTCTGCTTATCCGATTGTGCAGCATCGTATGGGAGGATCGTAGAGCTGAAATCGGTGTTATAGACAGAGTCGTGGATAGAGATTGCAATTTCGAAGCCAGCTTTGTTGGCGAGGAGGGAACCCGCAATGCCAGCCCACATAGGCTACGTATGACCTGAGTGCTTTAGCGGGAAAAATAAGAGGGAGGGGCGAACGGTAAGACTACTGAAGGCGGTAATGTTCGGCCTGGTAGCGCTGGCTGTGCTGGAGAGCCTGCGCCTGACGGCGTCGGAAGACTTTGACACGAACTGTTGAGGTGCCGACGGAGCCATTAAGGAGAGTGGGCAATTCAGATCGAGGGTGATGAAGGAAAAGAAAGGACCGAGCAAGTAGAAGAGCTTTTATAGGCCAACGCAATCGCAATCTTCTCAAGTAGGAGCTTGGCTCAGGCACCGTTGGGCCGGCCTCAGGCACAGACAGACCTTGCCTCATAGCAATGTCCAGCTGCAAAGAATGCGGACATCCCACTCAATTCTCTCGAGACATTGGCTCTGCCGTATGCACACACTGCGGTACTTTGGCAGATTCTTCCCAACAGAGCGCTCTCACTTCTCCCTCTGACTTCCTCCCCGATACCTATGCCCACGACCTCCAGATCAACACCCGTCCAACCACTCTCAAAAGTATCCGTAGGAACGCTGCATGGGACCTTGCCGGGCAAGCTGCCAACCCCAGGAATGAGCGCAACAAGGTCTTTTCCCCTTATTTCCTCACACCCCTTTAACCCTTCCTGACATCTTGTTGCCCTTCTCAGTTCATCATTTATGAATCCATCCGGGCTCTTGCTGACCGTCTGGGACATCGGGGTGCAGCCATCCGTGCCAAAGCCATTTTTGACTCCGTGATGCAGCGCCCTTCAGTCAAATGGGGTAGAGCAGCCAAACTTGCCGCAGGTGCTGCTCTCGTGTTCGCCATTAGAGAACAGGATAGGGGAGATCACACACACCATGTTGCCGTCAGTTTCTCTTTCTCTCTTCACCTTTGTTCTTCCGACTGGCCTGGCCTCCCTGGCCGTTTTATCCGTGCATTTTTTTTTGTCCCCCTAACGAACAATGCCCTATTACCCACGCCCCCCACTCTTTCTTCTCTCGGCGTGTCACATACCCAGACATTTCAACTCTGTTATTGGAATTGGACGTCTAGGAGCAGCAAAAATACTCTAGAAGCCTCTCTTTGCCGCGCGCTTCTAAGGCACATCGCCGTGCGATCATTAAGCGCCGCCTGTTTCTCCTCCCTCTTTCAGGCAGGACAATCTCATGGCTCTTTGTGTATGCCGTGATTTTCGCTTCCCCTTCCGTTGTGGTTGTGCTTCTTTGGGGATGTGGTCCAACCCCAAGACGTGTCGAATAGAATCAGCCTATTCACCTCCCATACAATTTTGTTTTTCGGATGCACGGTCACGGCATATACGGCAGGCTGACTGTCTTGTATTCCCACTCCAGTATCTCCTCTCGGAACCAGTCGTGGAATTGAAGCGCACACAATTGCGGCTCCTCCCTCACCTCGCCCTCGATCTTCCACGTAACCGTGCGGTCTCACACCTTCCCTCTCTCGCTGCACACCTCAGTGCTCTCACATCTACTTCGGTCCCAACTCTTTCCAAGGACACACTTGCCTTCATAAGGCCCTTGTTGGCTCCTGTCGTGGTGCAGGACGTCCTAAGGACAGCTTCGGCGCTGTACGATCTTCCCAATTTGGAGAGGAGTGCATTCAATGCAGGAAGTGCAGGTGCAGGTGGGTGCGCCCTTTTACTTCTGGCGCTTGAGGCGCACGCCCGCCCGCCTCGTCCAGTGCCACATGTGCTTGTGCTAGCTTCGCGGCTAGGTGCGGCTCTCGGTGCACGTGGTGCGGCAGTTATGGCACGCTATCGCGTGCTCGTGAACGCAATCGAGGCGGGCGCCGCACGAGTTCCGTGGCTCGTAAATGCCAACACACCAGGGAGCAAGCACATCGCTCGGAGATCCAGGGTGGCTAGCTCAGTACTGGACGTTCTACAATTCCGCGAGGAAGTCGGCCTGGCAGAGATTGCCGAAGGGGGTGGCCCAATTCATGTCGAACTCGAGGCAGAGGTCGACGGAGGCGACGGGGAAGGTGATACAGCTAGCGATGAAGCCGATTTGGATGCACTGATCGCTGAGGTCGAACAAAAGACGACCAGGAACACGAGAATTTTGTCACATGGGCCCCAGAGTTCCTGTGTGGTGGCGAAGACTGCCGCGGCTCCAGAACGCAAATACAAGAAGCGTCGAACGGCCACGACCCAGGCGGCCAGTTTCCTCCTTGACCCCCTTGCGAACGTCGCGCCGGAACGCCCTGCACTTGCCCATACATCGTACCTTTTATCATCCGACGCTGGCATTAGATCTGACGTACCACCGACGAGGCTACAGCTCCTGGCGGCCGAACGTGGAGACACAGACGCGGTTCGTGATGACGAGTTGTTCGGCGAAGGTGAGCTAGAAGGGATTGTGATTGGTACGGATGAGAAAGCGCACGAGGAACGAGAGAAGAGGGCTCGAGCAATGTGGATGATTTGGGGTGAGGACGTTACCAATCTCACGAGAGAGGAGGACCTTGGCCCAGAAAATGTAGGGAAGATGAAGCACCCCGGGCGACCTGGCGGCTGCACGAAGAAGGGAAGGGAGCGAGTCGATATGGATAGACTTGCGTCGCTGCTGGAATCAGATGATCCGTTCGTAGCGTTGGGTGTTGAGGTGTTCTGTTCAGGCGATGAAGACAAGGAAGGGGAAGAAGGTAGAAGGGGGGATTACATTGGAGGCGGAGGCGGTGAGGAGGTGGAAGGTGAGTGGAGGCCCGCGTCTCCTGAAGGATTGGAAGTAGAATGGCCTGGCGAATGGTAATTACAGCAGTAACGTAGCTATGCGTAGGTTTTGTGGCCAGCTTTTCCCTGAAGGTGCAACAACAAAACCAATAATATATTTCCCATAGAATTCACTGGAAAATATGGGTTTCTGGCTTCAAATTTTCAAACTTCAAGCTTCAAGCTTCAAGTCCGAGTCCTACCACCACTCTGAGATCTGAGATTTAAGATCGAGCCGCGACCGACGTCGACAGTAATTGATCACATGATTAAAACACATATCTCGTGACCGCGCCTCGTAAGTGGCTCATATCCCTTTCCCTTACTTGCCCTTACCAGTGACTCGGAGGTATCCAACCATCGAAACGCAAGTCTACTGGGTGAATGCCCTGTTAATCTACATGGAAATCGACTTGTACGTTCCCTCCTTTCGCACGGCGAGCAAACGTATGCGTTCCCACTCTCCGACCCCGTGCGAGCATGACCGTCCACTCGTACGTTGCTGTCGTGTTCTAATTTCGCTCCTCGGTGCCGATCTTTGTATGCAACTCTGGTAGAAGCGCTTATCACTCGCCGTAAATGACCGTACGTGCGACTCGCCACTATCGTTCCAATCCCCACAGACGGCAAGTCCTGCTTCACCTGCGCGTGCGCAGTCACTCTCCACTGTCTTACTCGTTCAAAAGCCCGCGCAGTCGGTATGTATACCCTCTGCAGACGCGGATACGAGTGTCCAGGATGAGCAGTGGGTCGCCCTTACGCGTAACCTTACCCTCCTTCCTGCTCAATGCCCCGCTGAGCTCGAGACAACCTGGAGCAGCAGCGGAGAAAATACGATGGTGTGCATTTTAAACACGACCCCCCCATCTTCCCGCTTTCTTTTTAACTGATGAAAATGTCCATGGCGCTCTACTTTACAGAACCTCGACGAAACACCTCGGTCTTCAACCCGATTATGCTCGCACAACCAGCGTTTTCAATGTGAGGCATGCAAGCAAACAAAGACCCACACCACTGGCAGCACGATACTGCCACCCCTCGTGCATTCCGGTCCTTGTTCATCTATGCCAAAGGTCTTATCTCCGCGGCTCACCCTTCCCCCAGTGACAGCGACAGGGTACTTACAGACACCAGACCCAGTCATGATTCCTACGCCTCCTATCGGCTCTGCTATACTTCCCCCGCATTCTCCCTTCAGTAGCGGATGGGTGAACACCATGCCACTGTATTCGCGAGAGCCCCAGCCATCCCAGCAGCAGCAGGCGCCCCCACGTCGCTCACGGTTCACTTTGGGTCCACGACCGGACTGTGAGAAATGTCGCCTAGGTGTGCCGGGACATTACGCACATTTCGATTGATTCACAAAAACAAAAGGACGGTAAGGGACTACCCAGATGGAATTTCCCCTACTGTAGTGTCGTTAATTTAGGTAATAGCCTACGCGTCTCTCGCTTGGTGTTGAACCGTAACACGACTTGCAATGAAGTCGGTACGCGCTGTGAATGTTCTCATGCCCTCAAATACGGACAAGAACATAGCGCTTCTGAGTTCACTTCGGTTGTTTGGGCTGTACGCTTTGCAAGATTGAAGCAGAAGTGACACTGTCATATCCTGTGTGGCCGAAGTACCTGAAATTGGGGGACAAAAGTGGTATCTACCTATCTAAACGTGCACCATCCAGTCATGTGCATACATGCATCTTGTTGAAGGACGCTCAACCCCAACGTCAACTATCGTAGTAGCAGGCCATGCAAGTGCGCCGTGCGAAACTTCACTGAGCCTTCGCTACGAGCTCCTCGTGCACGACTAGATCGCTGTCAAACAATAATTCATCATCGTCTGTCCGTTCGACGTGAAGTTAGTTAGGTAGAAACCGACGAGTCAGGTAAAGATGAACCTGCCTGTTTTGTGGGTGCCTTGTCCAACTCTTGCATCGCATCGACGTCTCCCCCCGAGGCTATACCCGTCTCCGTCTGTTCTTGCCAGGTTTGACAGCGAATAGTTGAGCAGGGAGATGCCAGCTTGGATAGCGCCGACCGACCATGCTCCTCGTTCCTTGAGTTTTCGGAATCTTCCTCTTCCTCTTCGCTCTCATCCGTCTGGTACACTCCTGTTTTAAGAGTCATAACAAACTCTTGCTTCAACAGGCGTGCGTATTCATGCTTCGCTGCCTCGCGCATGTTGCGCAATACCAGTAATCACGAGCGGATAGCCTCAGTTATACTGACACTCGACTAGCTCAGGCTGTGAGGGGTGTTGAGATATTGGGAAAGTGGTGGTGGCCAGTGCCATACCCAAAACATCGGATGTGCTCGTTGGGAATAACGGAAGTTGTTGACGTGGGGAGCTACCCGAGTCATCAAAGTGCCCAGTATGTTGGAACGTCGCCGTGATGGAAACCACGAGTGGTGTGTGACAGGATGGTCAAAATATAGACTTGAAGGTTTGAGGCACCTTGGGTGAGGTCATGGGACCGATATAGAAGCCACGATTATTGAGGGTGGGAACCAATGAGGATGCCGAGGGATAGTGTCAATGTGCCAGTGATAAGTAGTTTGCTCAGCGGGTCGCCAGTACGAAGTGCATGGAAGGTAGGGAGACTTGTCTGGAGGGAACAGATTGAACTGGCTGGCCTGAATTTTAACGTTGCTAGCCTGAGAAGGGCAGTGAAAGAACAGAGCGATTTGAAGGTACACTGAAGTGGTACTATGGGTCCTCAGCTTGGCATGCATCATACTGGGGCAGATCCGTAGCTCCAGGCATTTCTGACAACTCATAGACGTGAAACTGCGTCCGTCCGAGTCATTGAGCACACCGCGATCGTTGTAGGTGGAGATTCAAGAAGGACATGCAATCGACACAAGTATACTAAAAACGGAGTAACTGCCACAACGAGTCAACGATATCGGCCACCATCTGAGTAAGGATGCTCATATACCAGATCCCTGACTAGGCCTGACTGTCTGCAGTAGGTGATATACCTTTGGAAGTGTACGAGACATCAGCTTCTCCCGAAACCGCGTTATCCCAACTCCACCGTTCCAAGACCCTCTCGGTGCGTTGCCGCTCAAAACCGCGGTCAGTCTTCCTCGTCTTTAAAATAACTTGTCGCTTTCGTCCCGCTTCTACTGGGCACCCTTCCACGCCTGAAGCATCAAGCGGTTCGTCCTTCCACCCCGACAAATTTTCAACCAATGGACCGATATCATGGACAACTAGATGACGCATTGACTCTTCGTGCTCCTCCTCAACGGTCTCCCAAATTTTCGGTCGGAAGTTTCGGAACATCGAATCACTTGGAATAGCCAGGTCAGTTGGTAGAAATTCGAAGTCCCGCTTTCGCTTTCGCCCAACATCTTTGGGTGTCAGTTCTTCTTGACCTTGAGCTCGGTCGAGGTGATCCCCGTCGCTGGTATAGCCCCCAACCAATCGGACCCGCCACCGCAACTCCCTGGCCAATGCGGGCGCATCTTTCACCTTGTCGCCGGGGACCTGGTCTCGTATATCACGTTTCACCGTTTCTGGGCTTCGTTCCATGGTCCGCACCTCCGATACCAAAAACTCGGAGAGCGCCTCAATCGACTCCAACACACGCGGAGTAAAATCCTCCTTGGAGCGTAGATCCCGCAAGTACTTTTCGCCGACATACCAGCAAAGTCTACAAAGTCGTGACTGTCAAGGTCACTGGCCACGCTGTAGAACGGACCTTGAGAATAGCGGGAAACGAAACTTCTTGGGTACGTGTGTTGAGATCTCAATTTCGCGTACCTTCAATTCTACAAGGCGTGAGCTTCGACTGAGGTGATAACACGGACAAACATACGTAACGCGGCGTTGTACGAGTGAAGAAAATTTCCCCCAAACACTAACGCATCTTGAGGGGTATACTCCACAAAGGTTAGCTGGAGCCAACGGAAGGCCAAGGGGAAACGCACAACGGCATGGATCCACCCCGTGGGAATGATCATTGTGTTACCCTCTCTCAAGTCCACTTTGGTAACTTCATCAACTAGGTCGCCGAGCCACGTGTGACTCTGGATCTCACTCCCGGACCAGCGTTCGTAGGAAGCGAGATTGGCAGCAGTCGGCCGTATAAAGAGGAATGTCTGTGAAAAGGTGGTTACCAAGACCAAGATGAAGAAATACGAAGAGCATAAGTTACCTTCGATCCTCTAAGTATGTGATAATACACAGAAGACCCGGCAAAGTCGATGTGCCAGTCCTAAAAAATGGTTGGCAATGAAAAGACGATAGAACACACACTAACAGTCCACGCCCCAGCCACACCCATCAAGCAGTATAGCTGCACCTTCGGGTATGGGTGGCTGGAGCCTTTCCTGTTATTCGGCCAAAATTTCTCCACCCAGTCGATCTCCCTAACCAGTTTAGGGGGCACGACCTGTTCCCCAAGTTTTGTTCCAGATATTTCCAAAGAAATGACGTTTCGGACTTTCTCGCGAGCTGACAGTTCGCTTGAGTAATAGCTTGCCCACTTCCCCAGCGTCCATCCAGCTAAGCTCGACTGCGTGCTTACGTCTGTGTATTCATCGTGACTTAGTCAATTTGATTAACTTGAGACGATCGAGAAAAACTACCTATAACTTCGAGTGGTGTGTCGTGCCCTAGAGTTGCAGCGATCTCGGACACTGTCAGATTCGACGATGGCATTGTCATACCAAGGCCATCAGGTTCTTCAATAATAACTGGCTCCATCATAGCAGTAGGATCACTGTCCAACCAATCCTGGGTAAGTTCTGAGCCCGTCATCTTCTTGAATGCGTCCTTAGAAAACGTCTTGTTCTCCAATAGCTGGGCCCACCGGCGTGGGTCGGATGAATCAGTACCTGAGTGAAGATTGACATAGTCTCGAACAGGTCTGTTACGTGCAGACTTTCGGGTTGGGAGTTTGAAAGTTATGGTGCGTCTACTATCAGCTGCTCGACATTGCCCACAGAACCTAAAACCCAGGCAACGATGAGCAGCATTCATAGAAAATAAAATAAAATTGCATACCATTTGTCTATTACGTCAAGTTGTCCGTTTTCCCCAACACACCTCCAATGGTACCACGTTTTGCAGGAATCGCACCTAACCCAACTCTCGCTGTCCTCATCCTTTACGTCTCGCGTTAGTGAAACGCTGCATGCAGGACAGAGGTCTTCCTGAGAATTTATAACATCGGCCGCTGGATCAGGGGCACCGGAGGCTGGCGCATTTGACCCTGGTTGTGCTGGTGCCGATGTGCGGGTTGTGCGTCGGGTGGCTCTGGTCATGGGTAGTCACACGATTACGCGTCAAACACGATGAAGGTTTTACTGAAACGCGTCTTTCCCACGGCTCGGACTCCCCTCCCCACAATTCAGCTTCAAACTCCGATTGTGGCTCTTTTGAGTCACCTTGACAAGGTCATATGGCAGGTTGAAATTCAGCCAATTTTGACCACACAGTCAAAGATGCCCTCTGTTGCAGCCTGTGTTGTCGTAGTTGTCGACTCGTCGTATCACCATCATCATCATCACACCAGGAACACTAGGATAAGTTCATATAAGCTTGACAGAGAGAAAAGGGGGGGAGTGAAGGGAAGGCGAGATCTCCTGGGAGTGTGAACAGAAAATAGAACGTACTGTGTGTGCCAAGGTGTGTGCTCAAACTCGGCGCAAGTTGGGGTGCACTAGAGGTCAGTTGAGCTCGTTCTCGAGAATGTGCTTGTAGAATCTTGAAATAGTGTCTGTGTCACTCTGTGAGCAGCTGAGAAAAAAGGAAAGGCGAGACCAGTGGGTCTGTCAGTGGTGATATGACTGTGCTTTCCCTGGCCAGTGATTTTATGCTTTCTGCACTTTCTAGCTGCCTCTACACTTTCTGCACTTTTGCACTTTCTAAGCGCCGTGTTCCCGCACGGCCTGTCGCTTTCCCACGCTCCCTGAGCCCTTGGCTTCCCCCCCAGGCCCTTCCCGGACTCTCCCTTTCGTGTTTTAGCTTTCCCCTCCTTATCTAATGTACCCTCTTTCCTTAGCTTACATTCCCTAGTATATAGCCCATGTAATTACAACTTTACACCCCAGGTTATAGCAGAGACTTTCCCTCACAGATTTCGGACTTCTGAGCTCAGTGAAGCTCATCCTTTGCGCTCCCCAGCACGCCGCACTCGCGCACGGCCTTAGCGACTCAAGCATAACACGTTCCCAATAGTGGTTTGCGGGCTCAGCTTCGAAGCCTAAGGCCAGCCTAAGATGGACTCCCGAAACCGGGACGGGACTGGGACGGGAAGTCAGTACTGGCAGGGCTCATGGCCCGGTCTTTACTTTTGGTGTCCGGCTCCCATGGTCCCCCGTCCTTGGCCTCCATTCTTGGGGACACGCATCCTAGGCTCAGGAATCAGGATTACCGAGATTCGCCTATGATCATCCATCACCTTTGTCTCCCCCTTCGGAATTCCATCCACATGGACCACACCTTCGAAACATCATCCGCCCCTTCACCACTTCGCCATTGTATCTTCCCAACTTCATCCACTCCTCCAACTGAAACTGGTAACTGTATTTCTTTGATACTCATCTTCGCTGTAGTAGTAGTTACAGTTAAATATGAGCCGTTTTTTCGTCTTCCTCACCAACCATCCCAGCAATGCCCCCTTGACCTGTTCAGAAAATCATCCCTACTGCTAAACTCACTGCAGACAATGCCAGCGACCTCGAGCTCACGTCACATCGCATCGCCGTTCATGTTGCCTCTGCCTCTGTGGCACTGACAGCTCCCCAGCTGAGTAGGACACCCACTACATCCTCTCCCCTACCTGAGTCCTCGCCACCCCCGCCGACCGATACCGAAGATGCTTCGTCACCAGCTCCTCACTTGGCTCAGGCTCGCACCTCTTCGAAGTGGCCTTCGTGCGCTACAACCAAAAGCCATGACAGTGTCATCACTGTTTCTTCCACCACCTCTGACGACGCCTCCGAAGCTGCTCTAGTCCCACCAAATTCAGGAAGCCAAAAACATTGTCAAGTGATCAAGAGCCTGAGGTTCATACCGATTTCTCCATTATCGACATCGACGATATCGAAGACCCAGAAAACGAGTGCTTGAACAAGTCACACCCCTCTGCCGACATCAAGTACTTTTTTACAGCCCTCCCTCGTATCCCAGGTCAAGCTAAACAACACAAAAAGTGTAACCTTTGCACGTAAGTCATCTCTCTCTCTCTCTTTTGAAGTTTTGATGGGTCTTACAAAATGCGTTGACGTCACAGCCAAGGGCTTGGTTGTGCCAAAGTGGAGAAGATCATCACCAGTGAGCACTCGACGCTTCAGCGACATATGGCCTCTCTCCACTTGGTAGGTCTTAGACCGTTAAAACTTAAACTTGGATATTTTCTAATTTTATTTCTAGCGTCGGTACAGAAAGTGGTGCAAAGCTAACCACTTTGACTCGATGCTACCGGAAGACACCAAGCAGCGGAGGGAGGCCGCTCTGGATAGTAGCCTCAAGACCCAGCAGACGACCCTCACCGCCCACTTCAACCCTCGCGAACCAGACTCGACCCCATATAGTGACAGCGTGTTTGAGGCCGCCGCCATTGCATGGCTCATACAGACTAATCAGGTGTGTTTTTTCGCTAACTTCTTCCACTGTTCTGACCCTTGGCCGTTCAGCCAATTCAAGCATTCAAGAGTCCTGCCTTCAAGAAGATGATGGACATTGCGTCCCGAGCAACCCATGGTATCACCCTACCGGCCCCCAAGAAAACATGTGGACGCATTGTTCATATGTTTAAGCAACAGATGTTCTTGCTCAAGAAGCGTCTTAATGTATGTGTCCCCGCTTATCGACTCTCTTCTTACTGACTTACTCTCATTAGGGTCCCACAGTTACTGGGGAAATTAGCCTGACCTGCGATGCATGGCAGGCGGGTAACACTGATGCGTACTTTGCTGTCACAGGGCATTGGATTGAAGAACGCGCTCTGGGCGAATGGTCCCTTGAGTATGCATTGCTCGGTTTCACACAGATGAACTGTGGTCACAGTGGAACTCAACTTGGGCAAGTCCTATACAAGATCTGCAACCAGCTTCAGATCATTCACAAGGTAAGTTCTCGATTTCTTGACTCGGCGTTCATTTGTGTACTCATGTTTCATATATAGGTTGGCCATGTCACATGCGACAATGCCAGCAACAACAACACTATGCTCCAAGAATTCGCACAGTGCTATCACGTCAAGACCGGGGAGGTTTTCAATGTCAAACATCGTCAGATCAGGTATGTGCTTTCTTTCGGTTATTGTATTTGTACTGACTCCATACTGCCACTTATTCGTTTAGGTGTCTCGCACATATAATCAATCTAGCAACTCAAGCCTTGATCTCCGCACGCAGCAAGTCCAGGTACTGCAATGGTGATCCTGACGACGACCACATCCCTGAGGACCTAGGAGCAATCGAGCGAGACGAGATAGGGATTGTGCGGGCCATATGTATCAAGGTATAGTCTTTCATTGGTCGGCATATTTGTTGACGCTGAGTGCTAACTTTTGGGGGTGTAGGCACGCTCATCGTCACAGCGAAAAGAAGCCTTCAAGACCGTCCAGACGTGCAATGGTGTGCCAGCTGTGAATCTGCTACTCGATATGAAGGTTCGATGGAGCTCAACGTATGTCATGCTCTATCACACTGTGTCACGCCGGTTGGTGAGTGTGATCGTTTGTTTCATCCTTTTTCTTGGTTTATTCTTACTGCTACCAAGGCGGTCGATGAGTTCATCTTAGGGCTTGGACTCAAAGAAAAAAATCTGGACAAGCGGCAAAAGATTTCTGCTCTGACTTTACATGACGAAGAGTGGACGCGTGTCTGACTCTTTTGCAATCTACTCGAGGTATGTCCACATTAAGTTCAACGTTTGACTCCTACTAACATTTGATGGTGTCTCACTATCACTGACAGCATGCCGACAATGCCCAGCAAGCATTCTCTGCGGCATCAATGCCAACGCTCCAACTCGCACTCCCGGCAATTGAACAACTCTACGCATCATGGGAGAAGGCCTCAACCAAGACACGATACAAGGCATTCGCACCAGCACTTGCTGCTGGAATGGCCAAGCTCAATAATTATTACGAGCACTCTGCAGAGTCCGATGCACATATCATGGCGATGGGTGAGTATTATCTTGCACACACATTCGCGTTTACTGGCTGACCTTTGTGTCATAGTGCTCAATCCCTCAACGAAGATGTTTTATTTCCGCAAACACTGGTCGGCCGACCTTGTTTCCGAGGTCGAAGACATCGTCCAGACCAGGGTAGGTTCTCTTAGTGTCTGTTTATTGGGTTTAGCTGATGAGAATGTCTCAGTTTCTCAAACACTTCAATGTACTGCACAGTGGCCCCAGCACCAGTTCAATGCACACCCACAAGACCGCCTCAACACGCAAATTGTCCTGCCACAACATCGACGACACAGACTCCGAGGACGACATTGATAGCTGCGAAGCCATGACACCCTCACCCAATGCGTGGGTAGATGAGTGGAACTCCTACTTAAAGACGAACGAGGATATACCTGACAATATGGGAATCGTATGCTGGTGGGGGGTATGTAGATCCATCGTGTCTATTCCAGGTCTATCCGTGTGCGTTGCTAATACTTGTGTAGATAAATGGGCCCCGATATCCCACCTGGCGTTCAATCGCCCGCGACTACCTCACCATCATGGCGTCCTCCGTATCAAGTGAAAGGGCTTTCTCTGCAGCTGGGATTACCATTAGCAAGCGCTGCAACCGTCTCGACGGTGATATCGTTGAGGCGCTTCAATGCCTCAAGTCTCTTCTCCATCAAGACATCCCTTTGAAAGCTGTCCCAAGCGTGGCCGATGAGGAAGAGGCTCGCCTTGATGAAGCTGACCAGCAACCCACTAACCAAGGAGGGTCCACAAGTGAGATTGTCGAGGATGCGGAGGACTGGACTTGGGAAGAGGTTATAGAGGATCATGGGTGTGGAGACAGTGATGATGACGACGACGAAATTGAGGTACTTGCTTAGTTAGATTCTGAGTCAGACATTGAGATTGTGAGCTTCTTGAACTTCTTGAACTGTCATATATAATGGTATATTCGAACATATATACAACTTGAACTGTGGTACTACCAAGCCAAGGCTAGCCGGGGCTACCGGGCTCATGCGGGCCTAAGACGTTGAGGCCCACAAGTACAGTCTCAATCCCCCAAATTTCCAGGCCCTAAGCCCCCAGGAGACGAGCCTAATGGCAGGCTTTTGAGCCGGGCCAGGCCCACAAACCACTAGTTCCCAACCCCAGCGGCCACCTATACGATGTTTCGCGCCACGCCAAAGCGTGCGTGACCACTTCTGACCACTCGCAACCAACTGACCTTACTCCCCCTCTCGACATCGCCGCACCCGTGCGCGGCCTTACTCCTTCGACAGCAACGCGTCCGCGACTGCTGTGGACCCCTATATGAAACCTCGTGCCCCGCAGAGGCCTGCGCGGCACCTCGCGACGCTTCACACCCCCTAGACCCTGTGCAACTCTGACTGTTTCCTAACACTTAGGGACAGTTTAGTGTATCAGCGGTCGCAAGCACATGGAGCTTGGGGCTATGGGAGATTTTGTGGTGGCCCTGCAGATTGATGTCAGATTACATGTGCTCACCCAAACTGTGTTTTTCTTTGTGACAGTTACTGTAACAACCTGAACCACTGCCAGTAGGAGATTGATGTAGACAAAGGTGCAAGGGAAAAACATTTATTCCCACGTCCATAACTTGCCCTGCACAAACAAGTTGAAACAACAACTCAGCTTGGATTGGGCCAAGTCGTACAGTAGTTGGTCAAGACCTCTACCATGACAGTAGCTAAGTGATGTGTAAGTTATTCATTTCACTTGTGACTTCGACATTTCGTAGACTCTATGAAATGTTGAACCCCATCTAGGTCATGGTGATACTCTAGGCAGCCCAGATATCAAGGCACCCTGACAACGACTGGGGATACATATTACACACACCCGAGTGTTCCCTCCACGTGCCCTTGATAATGATGATGACAATGGGTTCTGCAACAGGGACATTTTGCTGCCATTGCCACCCCGTGCACCCTTGACGGCGATGACAGCAGGGACAGCGATGGAACCACCCATTGTCACCTGTCGCGTCCCCAATGATGGTGACTACAATGACAGGGCTGGGGTGGAGGGCACTTCGCACCAGTTCTGGCTCTGCACACTCACGCAGTCCTCTGCTGTGTGCATCCCCTACAACGATGATGACAACGACGAAGGGGCTGGGACAGTGACCCCAGTGCAGGCCAGCCTCAGCCTGCGCAGCCCAATGACGAGGGTAGTAGTGACAGTTTATAGCATACCTAGAGTACTGTTGTTGTTGTAGTGCACCTCATCTTATCTCGGCATTGTCACCAAGAAAAACATACATGAGAGCAACATACCATAAAAGGAAGGTGGGTAGGGGCCCACATGTCTGAAATTGACCCCTGGTATTTAATTTCAATCCTGCCACCCCCTTGTGCCAAACTTTCACCCACTGGTGCTTTCTGTGGGTATAGGGTTGACTGGTTCCTTGAACACAGTTATCTTTGACAATGAGAGGGTTCTCTCACTGCTTTTAATGCATACATTGCCCTTTCCAGAAGTTGGGGAAGAAAAACAATACGACTTCTGCATGACTTCAACAACAGACTGTTCACAAACCATCTGTGCAAAGAACTTCAAATGGAAGACAACTGTCTGTCTGCATTTGAAATGTCCACACTCGCTCACTACTATGCAGGAGACTTTGGCAACTTCAATCACGCCATGCCATACAGTTAACAAAGGTTTGCCTGCATCAATATATCCATGAAATCACCCACACACCATCATTTCTCTCCTTGCAGATTACAAACATCCTCCCACGATTCGTCAAACATGGCATACAGTACTGTATCTAGAAAATTCATACACATGTAACCATAAAAACTGTCTTAACCTATATCATCATGCAAGCAAGGTCCCTGTGGACACAGTCCACACTTAGTATGGCAGGTTGAAATTCAGCCAATTTTGACCACACAGTCAAATAAAAGTAATTAACAACAAACAAAATTGGGAGTAATGAGAGTGTACTACTGACACCAAGACTGACACCAGCAATCTTTCTTACTTATAAAATCGTGATTACATCCCCCTAAAGTGAAACAGATAGTGATGGACAGAAAATGAACTACTGAGAGTAGTGCAGAGATGTCAACAAGTCATACTTGCAAGTATGAGTACTTGTCAGATATGCCTGACCAGCCAGACTCATACTTGTCAGTGCAAGTAAGGCAGCTGACATCAGGAACTGACACCTTTATGTAAGCAAGCACCCAACCCTAGGGTTAAGTCACGTGTTTTTGCCAGTACTGTAAGGCAGCAGAAGCCAGGAACCAGCACCCCTTACATAACCCCCATCATTATGTAAGCATGGGACAAATCTTAGGGTAGTGAATTGCCTCAGGGTTTTGCACTTCCTTGAAACCTCTCTCTCTTTTTCCAGCTGGATAGCAACCTGCTGGGCATAAGAACTGTGCTGAAATGCTCAAGCTCTGACTGCTTGGTAATCTCTGGTCCATCTTCATCGCTTTCAAAGTCCTGGACTTGAGGCTCAAGGTTGAACCTTTGACAGAAACTTGCAAGTTTGGGATCAATGTCCTCCCTGCTTGAATCCTGGCCTCTTCCTGTCTCATGTGAGTGGGTCCTTGCCTCTGGACTGGTGCAACACTCACCTGCTTCAATGTGGCCAGGGTCTGCCACAGGGGCTCTTGGGCCCAATGGATTCAAGGCATGACATGCCATTTTACAGGTCTTCTGGGGCATTTCCTGGAGCCCTGTTGCTCAATAGACGGGCTTCTCACTCAAGGGTATGGTAGGATTACATCATATTTTTAGGTCACAAGATGTGACAAATCCATCGGAGGAGGTTTTTGGCATTGTTCCCTTTAGTGTGAAAACACGAGAAAATTACTTTTTACAAATAAAAGTTTCTGTGCCCTACTGTGTCACCAATTCTGAGAAATTTTTAAAACCCTTTTTAAAAGTCAGAGCCAAGGGAGTCTTCTAACATTCTATTAGAATCTCTGAAAACAGTGCAATGCAAGAGGAGTAGGCTCTGCAGTGTGGGGGCAGAATGGCTTATATAAGGGGTGCTGGTTCCTGGCTTCCACTGCCTTAGCTACACCGTTGAATTTTTAGCTGTGAAAATCCATTCCAGGGGTAATGTATGATGCCCATGATATTTTTTGTTGGCCCACACTGCCTGTGCACCTGATAAGCCCTCCCCATAAGCTGCAATGAAATGCACCAATTGGTTTGCAAAGCTAGGCAATATGTCAAGTTGTGGCACAAACAGTAAATTGAACAAAAGATAGCTCACTAGTGTTTGAAAGTTCTGTACACAAAACTGAAAAAAACCTGGGACAGTACTGAACAGAACTGGCCAGAACTGGAAATACCAGTTCCAGTTTTGTAAGATTTGCCCCTGTGCCAGTTCTGGTTTTGCTCAGAATCCTCAGGTGTCAAAACCACCCAAAACCACCCAGAACTGGTTTTGTTCAGTATTCCCTGTCAACTATGTACCTGAGACATTTTTGTTGAGTCTAAGAGATTCAATGAGGACTGCCCAACAACCAAGGTCTGTCTTGGGCTCAGAGAGACACAGAGTAATTACATCTAGTTGCACAGGCTTCCACACCACATAAAACCTCATATGGGTGTTTGCCAAATTTGTAAATACATGTTTCTTGAAATGTAAAGGCCACATGCAGTGTAGCAATGCTTGTGCACACCATCAGTATCTTGACATGCTACTGCCAGGGATTGCCCAACTTTCTGCTTGTGCACCAGCAGGAGAGCAGGACAAGTTAGACAAGTTGGCAAGTTAAATGTGGAGCTGTTCCAAACATTGTTTAATATCATTTTTATTTAAATAAATAGTAAAATAAGTTATTTTTATTATTAATTACTACTAGTCACAAAATACAAAAAGAAACATTATTGCATGGCACTGAAAGTCTTTGCCCAAACACATTATTCTCATGGCCTGGTCCATTGGAACTGGCCGAAAATTCAATCTCCGCTTTTCTTCGTGTTTTTTCACCCTCCATTTTTTTATTTCCTTGAAGTAAATACTACTATAAAACAGACATAAAATAAGGTAAAATAAAGACAAATAACACGTAAATAACATGTGTCTGTGTATCGTGTATCGGTTTGGAGTGTGTGGGAAGGGAGGGACAAACAATCCCTCTTCCCAAACCTCCCATGCCTACCTTCGAAATTCCCACTTGCCCCCCTATTACTGAAAGTGGACACGCTTCCTTTGCTTCCAAACGATGAGTGCGCCGTGGTGAATGCGCTGCTGTCAAGCCACTGTACGGGAGCATTACATATGACCATCAGAAAGGGGAAATGCCCTTTGAATGGGATAACAAGAAGATGTTCCTGGCCTGGCTCACTGCTGAGGAATGCGACAAAGCCATTAAGTTTATTGTGAGTAGCACCTGAAAATTGGATTCACCAAACTGGTGGGAGTGGCATGTGTACCGGTGCTCATGAGAGTTCTCAGGTGGGAGGTAGTGATTTGAGGTCCGGTCCGGTCCGGTTTTTTGCACCAGACGTTGTGCAACCGGACCAGGACCGGTTGCCACAAATGGGAATTTCGCAAGGACCGGACCGAGACCGCAGCCAACCGGTCTACATCGGTCCGGTTGCAGAACAAATCCCGGTCCCAACCAGTCTTTCCAGAGACCGGTCGACAACCAGTCTCAACTGGTTTTTTCGTGGTTGCAACCGGTTCTGAGTCTAACTATAGGGTGACCCGAGTGCTTCGGTGAGGCGACAACAAGCCACCATGGCTGATTCATCATCGGACGACAACTTCTGGGTCTGCCGCGCGGCCTCAACCCTTTCTGCGAGAATCCAGCTATGTTCTTTTTCCTCATCCTTTGACTGAATAACATGTTTTTTTTTTCTTCTCTAGATCATTTTTGATGCTGCCTCCACCTCGCCATGTGCAAGCCTGTTCGGCGTGCAAGTATGGCGCCACGACACTGACAGCAACACGGCGCTGTGATGCTACGACAGTGACACAGCGCCGCTACCCTACGACGGCGACACGGCACCATGGTGCTGCAACAATGACACGACGCCCTTGCGCTATGACGGCGACTCGGCACCGTTGTGCTGCGACAGCGACGCGGCCCCATTGCGCTGCGACTGCGACACGGCCCCGTTGCACTACGACCGCGACATGGCCCCATTGCGGTATGACGGCGACTCGGCACCGTTGTGCTGCGACAGCGACACGGCCCTGTTGCGTATGACCGCGACACAGCCTGTGCGCTACGACACGGCCCTGTTGCGTTGCGACAGCGACACGGCCCGTTGCACTACAACCGCAACACGGCCCCATTGCACTACGACCGCGACATGGCCCTGTTGCGGTATGACGGCGACACGGCCCCGTTGCGCTACGACCGCGACATGGCACTGTTGCGCGGCAACATCAACTCGGCCCCGTTGCGCTACGACCGCGACTCTGCACCGGAACCCTGCGACACCGACTTCGCACTGCAGCAACATGGCGCTACGACACCGACACGGCGCCGCAGCAACGGTGCTGCGGCGCTACGACACCGACACAGCGCCGACCATGAGGGCAGCTAGGCGAGGTCAACAGTGACAGCGACGACGAAAACGCAATAGCGACTGCGACTGTGACGATGGGGTAGTGCGATGATGGCAAGCGCGACTGTATCCATTGTAGCTAGAAAGTACATTGTAGTAAATACATAGCTAGATAATAGTATCTACACTTGCTAAGTCGGTTGCTGTAAAGACCGGTCTCAACCGGTCTTTACTCGGTTGCAGGAACGCTCACAAAAACAAGCAACCGCAACCGGGCTTGATCCCAAATTCGTGCAACCGCAACCGGTGGTCCGGTTGCGCATCGGTCCGGTCCGGTTGGGTCCCGGTCTTTTTCCGGTCCATAGGACTGGACCTTAAAACACTAGTGGGAGGTGGGACCCTGAAGACAAAAGTCAATTCAAGCACAAGATTGCCCCAATGAAAACAGGCTGCCAATGCCACGTGATGATCAAGATGTACCTGCACACCGATACAATTCTTGGGAAGTGTGAAGGCAATCACGATCACCCACTCGGCGACGACAATCTTTGATTTCTCAGACTAACAGAGAGGACCAAGATCTCTGTAATGGATATGGTTTGCAAGGGCATGGATTCCAAGGTGATTGTGAGTGACAGCTACTAATTCATCTGTCAAGCTAATGGCTATTATCCAGCTAAAAGTTCTGTGCGACTCCTGTGAGCGGACAGATCACAATTATTACATCACAATGCATGATGTCAACCACCTCCGTCGGATTGTGGAGGACAACGAGATCCGCCTGGACGACAATGACGCAATTTCTGTTAAGCTTTGGGTTACTAAGCTCCAGCAGTGCGGTGCTGAAGCAGTCCTGAAGGACAAGAAAGACCCCCCTCCAGTTGGATCTGGGCTATCTCAAGAAGCTTTTGTCCTATGTATTCAAACTAAATTCCAGTGTGACTGCTTCCGGGCGCTTGGCCCTGATTTTCTATCAGTTGATGCCACCCACAATACCACCCAGTATGCAGGAGTGCAGCTATTCTCCTTGATTGTGAGGGATAAGTGGGGCCATGGTGTGCTTTGTGGCAGATTTCCATTTACATATGTTTACTTCATTTCCGTTGACAGGTGTTCCTGTCATGTGGATGCTGTCATCGCACGGCACGGAAGTGACAATTCAGTACTTCCTGAATTTCATAAAAATGCGCAGCCCAGAAGTCACACTGCGGAGCAATCACGACCAGGTGCAAATGAATGCGATCAAAACTGTATACCTGGGGACAACACTTCTACTGTGTTGGTGGCATGTGCTCTGTGCAATGCAGATGCGCTTCCACACGGAAGCATACCCAGAACTTTGGGAACGTGTCTGGGAATGGGTCAAGACATCTGATCAATCAAAGTTTGACTCCGCATGGGAATGGATTTGGACCAGAACAGAAGAAAAGGTCCCCCCAACCTTTGTCACTTATCTCAAGGCCAATTGGATGGGCATTGTGCCGCTTTGGGCAGGGATCTCAAGGAAAAACTGGACGATCTTTCAAGAGGGTGATACAAACATGCTCATTGAGGTGTAAGTTATCTTATCGCATGGGAGATCACCACAGATCACTCAAATCAATGTTCATCTAGCTATCACCATGTCCTAAAGTCAAAGTGGCTGGAGGGGAAGCAGAATCACTGTGTGGACCATCTCGTTCACATGCTTGTAGTTCTCATGCACCCAGATTATGAGTCTAAGCACGATCACTGAGAGAAAGGGTTTGAGGGTCCAGATCTGGCTAAGAAGCGTCGCGAGGAAATTTCGTGTGGACACCAGAAGTGGATGCCAAGTCCATTCGTGACCAGGGCGATGATCAATTTTCTGTGCAATCCGGAACAGATTCATTGCGTACGTATCTGGTTGAGCTTGGCATGCAGTCCTATGACTGTCCAGACTGGCCCAGGGTCCAGTTGTGTAAACATGTTGCCGCCGTTGCCCATTTCTTTGGGAATGACAATGGGAATGACAACCAGCCAAAAGTTGAAGCGGTCCATGCGGTCCACAACCCCAACACAGCAGAACCAATCCGGGAAAGCTCAGTGGGTGTGCAGAGTGATGGGAGTGCCACCTCAATTCTGGAGAATGTGATTGCTGTCTCCCAGGCATTTCTGAGCGACAGTGCATCATCGTCCCCTGGGACCATTCAGAGCCTTCAACTGGTTGAGGCACACTTGACTGTAGTTGTTCAGAACTCATGCTCCTCAGAAAACCCCCTCCCAGACAAGGAAGTCCTTCCACCCAATCAAGGCACGTGGTCTGAAACCGCCAAGCGAATGGGGGTAAAACGACAACGAAGGAGACCTTGCCCCTCCAGCAAATCATCCCCGGAACCCCCAGCAGTGGAACATATTGGGGATAAAAGGCCATGCATCAAGATATTGGATCTGTACAGTGGCAGAGTCAGGTCTGGCCGAGACACTCTGCTGGACGTGCAAACCGCACCACAGAACACTGAAGCGTGTGCCAGTTCTGCAGCCAGCGGCGTGCCCCCCCATCTCACACAGCCCTTGAAATGTGGCTGCAAGTGCGCGGACATCCCTGCCCCATCCGCTCCACTGCCTAGTTTGGCCCCTCCACCCCCTGCTTCAACCCCCATCATGTGGCACACAGCCCACACCTTGCCCGCCATACAGGCCACACCCATATCCTCCACCAATAGCACCCCCTTGTATGTGCATGCACACACCTCATCTGTACCTACCCTCCTCCACCTACCATCCTGGGTTGTATACACACATCCCATATCCCGCATATCCATTCTACTGGCCTTACAGCTATTTTCCACCTTCCCAACCTCACTTGCCACCCCCACAATAGAGTAATATTCCATTCCCATAAGCCCTTGCGTGCGCCTGAGGTAATAGAGAAGATGTAGCACAACCCTATATACCATATGTACCATACCCAGCGCCCCAGCTTTCCGTAGTAATATAAAAGCTCCTTCGTCTTCGGTTTTGCATGTGTGTACAAGACACACTTGTGTGATATTCCAGTCCTCCTGGCCAGGCTCTCCACTGTGGTTGCTTTGTTTCCCACCTTTTCGTGCACAGTCGCTTTATTTCCCACCTTTTCGTGCAAGGTCGCTTTGTTTCCCACCTTTTCATGCAAGGTCGCTTTGTTTCCCACCTTTTGGTGCAAGGTCGCTTTGTTTCCCCTTTTGGTGCATGGTCGCTTTGTTTCCCACCTTTTGGTGCAAGGTCGCTTTGTTTCCCCTTTTCATGCACGGTCGCTTTGTTTCCCACCTTTTTGTGCAAGGTCGCTTTGTTTCCCATCTTTTAGTGCATGGTTGCTTTGTTTCCCACCTTTCGTACATGTTCGCTTTGTTTCCTATCTCATTGCCTCACCCAGTCATCACCACTCCCCCATGCCATTTTCCACCACTCCAACCAGATGCCTGTACCCTCTACCGCACTCGTCACTGTCCTCCTGTCCCTCTACCTCAATAGTAAAGGTACACTGCCCTCCATCTTCTTACTTGTCTCTCAGCTCAGCACCTCCACCCCTTTCCACTCCCCCTTGCCATCTTCGCCTTCACCGCCCTACTCTTGCTCTTGCTCTCACACTCACCCTTACCAGCTTCATTCCCACTCCTGCTCATCTCTCAGCTCAGCACCTCCACCCCTTTCCACTCCCCCTCACCGTCTTCGCCTTCGCCGCCCTACTATTGTTCTCACTCTCGTCCTCACCCTTACCGACTTCATTCCCACCCCCACTGGCCCCAAACTTAGAGTGGCAATGGAGCATCAACCCCTCTACTCATCATACCTCACCTCCTGATACCCTGGAGGTCTCATTTGGCCTCTACCTTACCAATGTTGCTACAAACACTTCCCGATGCACACTGGCCAGGACTCGTCAAGGTCGCTTCAGCAGGCCTCACCAACACTGTCGGTGCCTCATAAGTCAACCTTCGCTTACTTCTCACCTCTTTGTTCACACACTTGCCCTCTCACCCCTTGCACAACTCTCCCAATACCCCCATGGCCTCTCATGCAGCCTCTACCTCACCAGCATCGTCGGTATCGCTACAAACCCCTCCCGATGCGCACGGGCCAGGACTTGTCAAGGTCACTTCAGTGGGCCTCACCAACATTGTTGGTGCCTTGTAAGTCAACCCTTGCTTACTTCTCACTTCTTCGCTCACACACTTGCCCTCTCACCCCTTGCACAACTCTCCCAATACCCGCGGCCTCTCATGCGGCCTCTACCTCACCAGCATCATCGGTATCACTACAAACACCTCCCAATGCACAGGACTCATCAAGGTCACTTTGGCAGAATGGAGCCCCCACAGTCACTCAATATCTACTTCTGTGAAACCAAAGGCCATCACCCCCCTCGACCCCTCCGCACCTTCTGCCCATCACAGCTCGCACGTGCTGACATCATGATGGGGTGTCACCTGATCTGGACTTATACTTCTTTTTGTGTTGGACAACATCTCTGCTCTCGGCAACATGTGACCTTTGTAATTACTTAATAAATACATGTTGCCAGTTTGGATAAATAACACATTGATAAGATATTCATTATTACTTAATAGTTGCAAAAATCTTTGCAAGTCAAAAGTTTTTAAAAAGTGGAGATTGAATTTTCGGCCGGTTCTGACGGTCTGGGCTGTGAGAATAGTGCATTTTGAATGTGACTGGCACTAAAGGCATAAATTATTTATATTGTTAATTATTAACACAGATGTTGCATATCATTATTGCTCAACTTTAGTCACAAAGTATAAAAGAAATTCATTTATTGCATAATTAAATAATTAAATACATAGTCTCAGGAAAAAGTGCCTTTCCATCTTCCCTGCCACTGTCCCCATTGCCCCATCATTGTTGCTGTTGCTGGCAGTGGTGGTGTCCTGTGCACAGTGTTGGGGTTGCACCATGTTGAAGTTGCATTGTGGGGCCTTGTGTGTGGTGGGCCAGCATGGTGGAGTGACCAGTTGAGGTCGCATTGTGACAGCCAGCAGTGATGTTGGGGTGACATCACTGGTGATGGTGGCATGGCATGGTTGGGGTGGCATGGGTTGGGGGCCTGGGTCGTGATGTGGGTGACAATGAGTGAAAGAATAAAATATTATTTTCATGCTACAAAGTGTGATCACCATTATAAGTTGCATTCCAAACACACTGAACCGTCAGAACTGGCCAGAAATTTAGACTCCAAAACACCTTTTTCACCACTTATTCCTGCAACAAATTTGGCAACAAATTTAACTAATAGAACTGATTAAAATAACCCCATAATTTCCAATTAAACCATCTTAGTCTTGATCTTACAGCCATCACAGACAACACTGTGTTAGTTAGGGCCTGTCCAGCAAAAAGAATCTGGCCACAGATCACAAAGTGATAATGGATCTGTACTAGTATTCGAACTAGAATTGTCTTGTGAAATATATAGCAGTCCTGCATCCAACCAGTTTTTACATGGTTGACAAGTCTGACACAGTGACAATGGACTGCAACCGAGTAGTCTTTGAAAGTCCAGTTGCAGGAACTGAAAAAGACTGCAACCCAACTGCAACTGCAACTGGAAGCAACTGGACTTTTGGTTGCAGTTGTACCAAATCCTAGCTTGTATCAGTTGCAGTTGCCCGAAATGGCAGCTGACCTCCAACCGGTTGCAGTCAGTCACAACCGGTCACAACCGACTCACATGGGACTGGCCCGGGCCCTGTGGTACAGACTTGGGTATGGGCTCAATACTATGAATTGCAGTAAACTACTTGGTAAACTATCTAAACAAACTTGAAGTAATACTGTACTACTGAAAGACTGCTGCATCGTCATTGCCCAGCGCCCCCGCCATCGTTGCCGCCACCGTCATCTGTCGCCTGACGCGTGTCACTGCCATCATCTGTTGTGTCTGAGTCGCCGCTGCCACCTGTTGTGTCATCGCCGTCGCCGTTGTTGTTGTTATTGTCAACACTGTCGTTGTCGAGTCGAGTCGTTGTCAAGTCGCTCAGCTCAGGGCTGGCGATTGTCGTGGTTGTGGTGTAGGCGGGGTTTGCTGTGATGCTTGGTCCCTACAGAGGCATTTGGAGACACGGAACACGTGCGTTTCCTGATTCATTCCCAGGCCGGGTGATGCCAGTTTTGTTCACCTATCGCTTACGCTTATCTATGCACTTCCCTTCCCTCACGCAGCCCCGAGCTGCACACTACCAACCACCACTGCCGCCACCAGGGCTCTGCCATCAAGCAAGAGATGTCGACAACGACAACGACAACGATCTCAATAACAACAGCAATAACAACAAGGTGTCGACAACGGCCGAGTCACACGGCCACCAACCACCACCACCGCCACTAGCAAGACGATTTCAACAGCAACCACGACAACAATAGCGACACCAACAACAATGCTAGTGACACCGACAACGATGACAAGACGACGTCAATAACAACAAGACGACGTCGACAACGACAATGCAACACGACTCGGACGACTCGGAGCTCTGGATTTTCATGAGGGCTGGTAGTAATAGCTAGTGTACAATAGTTCATGTACTACTTATGTCTAAGTTTAAATACAGCTTGTAGTATACTCAAAAAAACCCACCGAACCTGTCATATGGGTGTGGGTTCACATCAGTTGTGACCAGTCTCGACCGACTGCAACTGACTGCAACCAAGTCAGGTCACAACTGGTTGACATCAGCTACAGAATGGTAGTGCAACTGATGACAACCGGTTGGACCAGGTTGGGTCACAGTTGTGCCGATCAGGCTGGATGACCAACTGGTTGCAGTTGCAGTTGCAACCAAATTCAGAAAAAAACAGGACTCAACCAGACTTTCAAACTCTACAACCGAGTGCCATCCAAAATGGGTGCAACCGCAACCAATGGTCCAGTCCTTTTCTGGTCCGGTCTGGTTGGGTTTACGGTCTTTTTCAGTCCATAGGACCAGACCTCAAAACACTATTCCAGTTGGACCCATCAAACTGGCCAAGGTGTATGCCAGATAGCATGCCGAAGGAGTTGCTATATGCGTTGGTTAGACACATAGAGGGTGTGGACCCAGAAGTAATGGGGGGCAGGCTGGATGAGGCACCTGCAGTTGCGCCTCCAGCTCCACCAGGTGTGGCAGCACCAGTGGGGGAGGCAGCGTGAGAAGAGTGTGCAGACATGGGGATGATTTATCTATTGCCGAGGAGCAGTCAGCAATAGTGCTTCAAAACAGTTGCAGGATGTGAATGGGTACCACTCCTGTCTGTGAATCTGTAAGGCCAGAATGTTAGTGCGTCCTCCCTCCTGTGGTATGCCAGTGATACAAGGGCTAGGCCCAGGATGTAGAATCCCTTTGCCATACTAGGAGCTAGCTGCCAGCCAGGATGTGTCTAGGACACAGCTCACTAGTTTGCATCAGGGGGATATGAAGGGAAGCTTTCAGAGCCCAAGGCTGTCTACCTCAGCCTTCTCGGCCTGTTGGTTGCCTCATCGCCACAAAGGGCTTCACTGAATCCTTTCCCATTGCTGCTACAAGGCAGGTATCTGGTTGCAGAACATCATAAGGTAAACACCCCCCAGAGTCTGAACCAGGTTTTACACTCCCATGGTGAGGAGATCCTGCACCCAGTGTGGAGCACCAGAGACAGCTGGCACCAAGCTCCACAATACACAGCCCAGTGGGCCATGCACACCTGGATATGGATTAAGGGGCTACCAGATCCAATCTCCTTGCGCATAGCACAGGGGCTAGGAAAACAGTGGGGGTGAAAGTAGGACTACTGGGCAGTACATGTACAGGAGGTTCCTCAGCAGAGACCACTGGCGCCCCAGTGTCTACTGCCTTGGGCAAGGCTGAGGCCCCAGACAGACCTCAGCCTGGTGTGTGATCCTAGGAACACAGTGACTAGAGATGTCAACGAGTTATACTCATGAGTATGAGTACTCGTCAGAATTTTCCGAAGAGGCACTTGTACTCGACTCGTACTCATTGGTGCGAGTACTCGTGAGCGGCGAGTACTCATGATTTTCTCTGGACTGATACTCGTACTCGACTCATCTGGCGCGAGTACCCGTTCCGAGCTGCGAGTACTCGTTTCAAACGAGTACTCTGTGGATTTTATGACCCCCAGGTCTGCCAGCTGTGTAACATAGGTACTATATTATAGCTAACTACGAACAGTGTGTTGTAAATTACAACCCTACAATACCCGCCGCAGCGTTGCTGCCCCCTGCCGCTGTCGTCGTGGGCCGTCGTTGTTGTGGGCCGTCGTTGTTGTGGGTCGTCGTTGTTGTGGGCCGTCGTTGTTGTGGGCTGTCGTTGTCGTGGGCCATCGTTGTCGTGTCGTCGTCGTCCTGTTTGACCTGCCTTGCCGTCGCCACCGGTGTGTCGTCACTTCACTAATCGCTGTGGTCGACCCATCTGAGACGCCAGCGGGGGTTTGTTTGTCATGTGGCTGCAACAGCCGTTGTCGTTATCGTTGTCCAGGCGTCGTGTCGTGGTCATGGTTGATCGTAAGCAGCTCACGTGGTGTGGCGTAAGCGACTCACCAGTAAGAGCTGCGACGCAGAGCTTCCCATGCCCGGTGATTGCCAGCTAATACTGATGAACAGCATACATGAAGGGGATACTCACAGTGACAAAGTAGACTGTGGTGAGATATCAGGGTAGGCTAGAAGCAGCAACAGAGTAAGTCTTGCAAGTGAAGCAGATGTGGAGTCTGGCACACAACAGATGAGAACTGGTGTTATTACAGAGGAGGAGACATACCTGGCACACAACAGATGAGAACTGGTGTGGTGCCAGAGCGTACAGGGTACACTACTTATACTCCTACAGAGGGTGACGCTAGTAACAGCAAGTCACAGTAAATACAAGGACGCATTGTTCTGTATGCGGACAAAGGAGTGGATACAAAGAGAACAAGGCGTAAAGAACAAGAAGAGTCCAGACTATGATATCATAGTGACATCACAATAAAGATAAGGAAACAAAGGGAAGTACATGTGCGTAGTACAAGGGCAATCCAGAGTGGTCCATGATGTCATGTACATGTGATGTCATAGATAAGAGAATACAAGAAGTCCGAGATTGTAAAGATCAAAATAATCTAATCTAAAGCAGTCCGTTATCTGCATGTCCTTTGAGCCGCTAAGTGCGCTCAGGCCACTTATCAACAAATACATGCGGACCGGCCCACGGGCTGGGCCTAGCCACGTGCACTTGCAACAATACCACCACCAGCAACGGCAAGACAGCGGCGACAACAACGACAATGACGCCTTGGACAACATGACAGCGACGATGGAACGACGCCCGTCGACCATGACGGCGGGGTGATGCCAGCAACAGCAAGATGGCTACGGCCACGACAACGCCTTGGACACGACGACAACGATGGAGCGATGCCTGCCAACTACGACAATGGGGCGACATCGACCGACATCGACAGCAACAGCAAGACGCCGCCGACGCCGCCGCCGACAACGACGATGCGGCACGACAATGGGCGGCCACGACAGCACACTGGTGCACAACGACTTGGATAGCGGGCTCTAATACGGCCTCTTATTAGTGTACATCAAGGTGTACATATTATAGATACTTTGTAATGAATTAAGAATAGAAAACCTTGGGACAAAATGTAACACCACAGTAAGCTATATTACCACGAGTACTCGCGAGTACTCGCGCTCAGAAAAAAGGAAACTTGTACTTGTGTGAACATTCAGACACGAGTACTCGCGCACACGAGTACTCATCACAAACAAGTCACACTCGCGAGTAGACTTGTTTGACGGTAACTCGTTGACATCTCTAACAGTGACCAGCCAAGTGTGATGAACAGCAAAGTAGGATACGCATACTCACAGTGAATCAAGAGATACTGTGGTGAGATATGTGAGGCACAGGGAAGCAGAGATCTTGCAGTGAAAGCAGTAAGGATGTCTGATAACACAGAGTGAGGAACTATTCTGTTATTACAGAGAAGAGAACTAACCTGATAACACAGAGTGAGGAACTGTGGTATCAGGACATACAATGTGCACTACTTATACTACAGAGAACAATGACGCAGTGGGACAATGGGACCACAACAAAGGGTGTCATACAATAAGTAGAATACAATAAGACCCTGAACAATAGTGGGTCAGAACAAAGGGAATGTACTTAGACAATAAGTACAATAGAACGTCTAGACAAAGATGATATCATAGTGACATCACAATAAGGATATAACAAAAGAGAGTCCTAAAGCGTAGTACAATAACAAGTCCAGTGTAGTCCATATGATGTCATTGTACAGTGATGTCATAGATAAGGAAAAGTCCGAGATTGTAATGATCATACATGTAATCTAATCTACAACAGTCCATATCTGATATGTCCATTTAGAGCCGCTAAGTGCGCGTGGGTCACTTATCAACATCTCCCCGTGATCAGCAATCTAGGACTAGCACAAGCCCATGTCTACATTGTGTTGGTGGAGCAGGGTGCATGCGAGTGACTTAGTGAAGCCGTCTGCAACCATTTCCAGTGTAGGGGTTCTAATAAGGGTGATGGTCCCCTTTTCGATGTATTCCCTAATGACATGATGCCGTATGGCAATGTGCTTTGATCGCCTCCCAGTGACAGGGTTCAAGGCCAAGTCAATGGCACCCTTATTGTCACCATGCAATGGGATGGGGTCGTCGACCTCGTACCCGAGTTCCGCAAGGAAGCTCTGATACCAAGCGGCTTGGTTGGCTGCGTCGGTCATGGCCATGTATTCCGCCTCTGTAGTGTTTTGGGCCACAGTCTTTTGCTTTCGCGAGGACCAGCTTATTGCACCATTGGCTAAAAGGAACACATAACCGGAGGTGGAGTGTCTATCATCAACCTGGTCACCCAGGGAAGAGTCACTATAGCCATGAAGGCCATCTCCACTGGCGCCATCGTAGACTATGCGCATGTCTATAGTACCCACTAAGTAGGACAAGACGTACATCGCAAGCCGTAGATGTTGGGGGGAAGGATTTGCTGCATACTGCGCCAAACGTGATACAGCAAAGGAGATGTCAGGTCTGGTGCCAATCTGAACGTACAGCAGACTACCAATGAGTGACTGATAGTGCGTAATGTCAGAGGCAGAAGCCTGGCCCATATATTTATGGAGGTGCTCGTCAGCACCAGCAGGCAAGGGTGTGGAGTGTGGAGTGGCATCGGACATGCCAAAGCGTTCAAGGACATCCTTGATATAGCCAGACTGGTCTATTTCAATGCGTCTCCGGGAGCGGTCGCGCACAATGCGCATACCAAGGTAGGAGTCTATCTCCCCGAGATCTGTCATTTCATAGCGCTCAGAAAGATCTGACTTAAGACACTTGATCTTCTCCATAGAAGCACCCATTATTGTGATGTCATCAACGTAAACGATAACGAAGAGTGGTCCATCCCCCTCTCGTTGAGGCAACACATATACGCCGGCATCGGCAAACGTCCGCTTAAAGCCGAGCGCAATGAGCACTCCATGGAATTGCAAGTTCCATGCACGGGAGGCTTGTTTGAGACCATATATCGCCTTAATAAGGCGACACACCTTCGTCTCTGCACCAGCAGTGGTGAAACCTTGTGGCTGCTCCATGTAAATCTCCTCATCAAGCATGCCATTGAGAAACGCAGACTTGACATCCATCTGATGGATGTGCCAGTCCTCTAGCGCGGCCAACGCCAGAAGTAATCTCAGCGACTCAAATCGTGCGACGGGAGAGAAGGTTTCATCGAAATCTATGCCAGGGATTTGCGTAAACCCCTTAGCCACCAAGCGAGCTCTGTAGCGGCCATCTGCCTTGAGCTTGAAGACCCATTTGGATTTTACTGCCTTGCGATTAGGCGGGAGATCCACTAACTCCCATGTGCCATTCTTGGCGAGCGCATCCATCTCATACTGACACGCCAGTGTCCACTCATCTGCATCTGCAGACCGCATGGCCTCTGCATATGTTGCAGGGTCTCTGCCAACGTAAGCTGCAGCTAACAGCTCCGCATATCCCAGCCATCTACCGCGCAGTGCCACATTGTCCCCACCAAAGTAGCGAGGGTTGGGCACAGGTGCACGGGTAGAGCGTCTTGGTGCATTGTCCATTTCACGCAACAGCTGACTACGCTGTGCACGATCCTCAAAGCCACCAGGCATATCTGGTGAGGGAGGAGGGACAAAGCACGCAATGCGCACTGCACTTTGACGCGGCGGTGGTGATGTGGGGATGGTATGCTCACGCTTAGGAGTGGTGGGTAGAGTGGGCAGGGCAGGTGGTAGTGGTGGCGTGTGTGGGCGCTCTGATTTGGGGTCCAAAATATCTTCGACATCCTCCTCCTCACTACTGTCAGAGTGTGTGGGGGAGGGTGCTCGCTGTGGTGGTAACGCCGACATGCTAGGTACGGCAATTACTGGTGGAGTTAGTGGTGGTGAAGCCACTTGAGAAGGTGGTGGGTGTGTCTCAGCACCCTGAAGGGACGGGAAGCTACTCTCATCGAATGTCACATCCCTGGACAAACGGACAGAGCGGGTTGAGCGGTCCCAGAGCTTATAGCCCTTTGATTCGGGCTCAAACCCAATAAGCGTGACCTCAACGGCCTTCGCATCCAATTTGCGACGCTTATCAGCAGGTACGTGCATGTACCCCTTGCATCCAAAGACGCGTAAGTGTGAGACATCTGGTACCTTGCCAGAGTACCAGAGCTCATAGGGTGTGCGCCACTTGAGCGTACGGGTGGGAGAGCGGTTGTAGATGTGTACCGCAGTGCTCATAGCATGCTCCCAGAAGCCTTTAGACATGCCAGCTGTGTGCAGCATGGCCATTGCCTTGTCCGTAATGGTGCGGTTAAACCGCTCGGCTTTCCCGTTCGACTGTGGTGAACCTGGCATCGTAAGGTGATGCTCTATCCCTCTCTGCTTGAGAATGTCCTGTACTTGGCTCGCCATGTACTCGCCTCCGCGGTCAGAGTGGAGTGCGCGCAGTTTATGGGACGTCTGGGTTTCACCCCAGGCCAAATACATCTGCAGCACCTTCACAAACTGATCCTTCGACTTAATAAAGTACACCACTGCATGCTTGGAGTGGTCGTCTATGAAGGTGGCGGTGTACGCGGAGCCTTGTAGGGACTGAGTATGCATTGGACTGGCTAGGTCACTGTGTACAATCTCAAAGATATGGGTTGTCCTTTTGGTGGAGGACGCAGAGAAAGGTTGGCGAGTGGATTTACCCAACTTGCACCCACGACACACAGCAGTATGCGTGGTAGAGCTGTCAATGTCCATGCCAGTAGTGGCAGAGGGACCGTACGACTTGAGAGCGGCAGAGGAGATGTGTCCCATGCGCTGATGCCAAATATCAAGTGTGGTGGCAGCACTTTTGACGTGAGCATTTAGGCCAATGCTTGAAGTGTCCAACCAGTATAGGTTGTCCTCCAAGTAGCCAATAGCTACACAGCTTTTATTGACAGAAATTTTGAAAGAGCCACTGTCAAAGGCCACTTCCGCACCCTTTTGTGCTAGAGCACGCGTCGACAAGAAGCGTGTCTTCACCTGTGGTAGGTGCAGCACATTACTGAGGGTGATGGGAAGGCCTTGGCTCGTGATGAAGACGACGGAGCCTATACCAACTTGGTCGATGGTGGACTTATCTCCAAGGCGCACAGCACCTTTGCACGGAGTGTAGTCCTTGAAATCAGACCGATGTGGTGTGATGTGGTGTGTAGCACCACTGTCCATCATCCAATGCACACGCGAGGCAGCATACAAGGCAACACCAACTGAATTTGCAGCCCAGTTAATGGCGGGCTCATCATCAACCTCCTTAATGGAGGCGGTGGTAGGTACGAGTATGTGACTATTGGCAGCCTTGTTGCTAGTGTCCTTCAACTTCCCCGCAGCTTCATCCTTCTTCCTCTGCCTGCAGTCAGGCTTAATATGCCCCTTTTTGTTACAGTAGTGGCAGGTAAGTTGAGAATGGTCTCTCTTCTTACGTGTGCCACCAGTAGGTTTAATGGGGGCAGCCTTGTGGAGCGAGGAGCCAGAGGGGCCAGAGCGGCGCGCCTCCTCCGAGACAATGCGTGCGATGATCTCAGCGTGCTTGAGCTTGGAGGGGGCGCCACTGGCGAGGATGGTAGATGCCAGAACCTCATAGGAGGCTGGCAGGGCATGGAGAAGTATGAGACAGAATTGGGTGTCAGTGACACCCATCTGTGCGTTGGAAAGGCCGACTCTCAGCTCATTGAGCTTGGCCAACTGAGAGGCCATTGGAGAGGAGTCGTTGAGGCGGGCTTGAGTTAACTGGATCCACAAATTAAATATGGTGGTGCTGCCCGAAGCACCAGCATAAACGTCCTTCAGCTTGTCCCACTTTGATTTGAACAGCGGGTAAGCATATGGGTCGGCAACAAGGGAGTAGACGTTGGGTTTGAGGTAAAGGTGTAGGTATGCCTTCGCCCGACGCTGGACTGATTCCCACTCGTCTGGAGAGACTCCAGAGGGAGGGGCCATGAGGTAGAACACGTCCTCAGCTTCATGCAGCGTGAGGATGGCCTCAAGGGTCCCAGACCACTCGTTCCAGTTTGTGCCATCAAACTGGCCAAGGTGAATGCCAGATGGCATGCCGAAGGAGTTGCTATACGCATTGGAGATGCGCATAGAAGGCGTGGATCCAGAAGGGATCGGGGGCAGGCCGGATGAGGTACCTGCCGTGGCGCCTGCAGCCGCACCAGGTGTGGCAGCACCTGTGGGGGAGGCAGCGCGAGAGGATGGTGCAGACATGGGGATGATTTATCTATTGCCGAGGAGCAGTCAGCGATCGTGCTTCAAAATAGTTGCAAGATGTGGAGGGGGGTTCTACTCCTGTCTGTGATTCTGTAAGGCCAGAACACTTAATGTGTCCTGCCTCCATAACATGCCAGTGTTACAAGGGCTAGGCCCAGGGTGGAAGCCTCTTCGCATACTAGGAGCCAGCTGCCAGCCAGGATGTGTCACAAGACATGGCTCACTAGAGCGCACCAGAGGGGATAGTGAAGTGATCTTTCAGAGCCCAAGGCTGTCTACCTCAGCCTTCTCGGCCTATTGGTTGCCTCATCACCACAAGTGGCTTCACTGTGTCCTTTCCCTTTGCCGCTACAAGGTAGGAATCTGGTTGCAGAACGCCAAAGGCGAACACCCCCTAGAGCCTGCACCAGGTTTTACACTCCCATGGGTGGAGAGATCCTGCGCACAGTGTGGAGCACCAGAGACAGCTGGCACTAAGCTCCACAATACACAGCCCAGTGGGCCATGCATGCCTAGATATGTATTAAAGGGCTACCAGGTCCAATCTCCTTGTGTGCACACAGGGGTGAGGAGCACAATGGGGGTGAAAGTAGGACTACTGGGCAATGTATAGTATGGAGGGGCCTCACCTGGGTCCACTCACGCCTGAGGGCACCCAGACTTGGGCAAGGAGGGTGAGTCCCCAGACAGACCAAGACTCAGCTTGTGCCCACAACGACACAGAGGCTAGTCATGTGGAGTAGAAGGGCCAGGGCCCATAACCTGATGAACAGCAAAGTAGGATACGCATACTCACAGTGAATCAAGAGATACTGTGGTGAGATATGTGAGGCACAGGGAAGCAGAGATCTTGCAGTGAAAGCAGTAAGGATGTCTGATAACACAGAGTGAGGAACTATTCTGTTATTACAGAGAAGAGAACTAACCTGATAACACAGAGTGAGGAACTGTGGTATCAGGACGTACAATGTGCACTACTTATACTACAGAGAACAATGACGCAGTGGGACAATGGGACCACAACAAAGGGCGTCATACAATAAGTAGAATACAATAAGACCCTGAACAATAGTGGGTCAGAACAAAGGGAATGTACTTAGACAATAAGTACAATAGAACGTCTAGACAAAGATGATATCATAGTGACATCACAATAAGGATATAACAAAAGAGAGTCCTAAAGCGTAGTACAATAACAAGTCCAGTGTAGTCCATATGATGTCATTGTACAGTGATGTCATAGATAAGGAAAAGTCCGAGATTGTAATGATCATACATGTAATCTAATCTACAGCAGTCCATATCTGATATGTCCATTTAGAGCCGCTAAGTGCGCGTGGGTCACTTATCAACAAAGTGGAGTGGCTTGGGCACCAGGGCCCATAACCTGATGAACAGCATACAAAGAGTGCATACTCACAGTGAACTAAGAGGACTGTGGTGAGATATGCTGGTAGGCTGGAAGCAGCAACAGAGTAGATCTAGCAAGTGAAGCAGATGTGATGTCTGGCACACAACAGATGAGAACTGGTGTGGTGCCAGAGCATACAGGGTACACTACTTATACTGCTACAGAGAGTGACGCTAGTAACAGCAAGTCATAGTAAATACAAGGGTGCATTGTTCTATACACAGACAAAGGACTGGACTGATGGGAGAACAAGGCGTAAAGAACAAGAAGAGTCCAGACTATGATATCATAGTGACATCACAATAAAGATAAGAACAAAGGGAAGTACAAAGACATAGTACAAAGGGAATCCAGAGGAGTCCATGATGTCATGTACATAAGTGATGTCATAGATAACAGAATACAAGAAGTCTGAGATTGTACAGATCAAAATTATCTAATCTACAAGTCCTGTATATCTAATCTAAAGCAGTCCGTTATCTGCATGTCCTTTGAACCACTAAGTGCACTCAGGCCACTTATCAACAGCTTCTTGGGAGCTACAGCTACCTGTCATGGATGCGTATTATTTCCCTATTTTTCTGTATTTATACAGATTTATATGGTGAAGATATAAAGGGCCAAAGTACGAGACTTTGTTAGTCACATGCTGCCACCATGTGCACATGATCCTGGGATAGTTGCACCCTTAACAGGACAACCTAATCTGGTCACATTCCTATTATAGATGGACTCTTATGATTGGTAGATAAGGATAGAAGACTCTAGAATGCTCTAGAATATGCTTGGTAGTTTACGCTTACTAGCTGTATTAGGTTTTACTCAGCAGATAAGGCGACGTGTCAGCAGCTATGACAAGTGCATCAGTCAGCACAATAGATAGCGCTATTATTAGACACAATGTGTCAGCCTCTGAGTCATGAGGTCTCACTAGACACTTAGTCATAGTGTTCAGACTCAATTTGAACCCAGCTCCAGTAGTGTATATAAGCTCTCCTGTAGTGTCCTGAGTGGAACCAACTTGTCCTCTTGGTTCTCCACTCAGGTGTGTATTATCCTGTACTTCCTTATTCTTCTCAAATCTAACTTGTCCTCTTGGTTCTCCACTCAGCTTACCACTGTGTGACACCGCGTACTGCACTCCTGTCCAAGGATTGCCTTGTGTATTGCACGCTCCACATTGACTGTAAGTTTGGTGCATGATTTATCTCTGTGCTAGGCTTGAGTCCTGAAGACCAGATAGTTCACTTCAACTCATCACTTGAGCTTAGCGTAGCAAGGTGTTATACTGCTACATTTGGACAAGTTTCTATTCACACTCCTGAGCTTCACTGTGATGACTCACTGTCACTCAACAGGGAAGTCACGACGGGGTGCAGAAGACTGGGGGTGGTGGAGAACTCAGGGCGGGACACAGGGACAACTGTGATGGAACACTTTGGCTCTGCAGACATGGACCTTGCTCGACGGCAAGGAAGTGGCGCTTAGTGGAAGATTGTGTCTTGCAGCTGAAGGGGCACCGGTGCAAGAGAGAGGCAAAGGGAGGATGTCACAAGTGGACAGTCTAAGGGACTGTCCAATATATTGCGCTAGCTTATATACCCAGAGGGATGGTCTGTGCATAAGTTTAGGGCAGGCTTAGGGCCGCCCATGGGTGCTGCGGAATACTGCAGAATGGAACATTCCAGAGACATCTAAGAATAGTGTCCAATGAGAAAACAGGATAATGTCATGCATCAGCAATCCCTGGGTTGTGCAAAAAATCCTTGTAGAGGCTGTAGCAAGGACTGTAGAGACTGTAGAGACTGTAGATGGTTGTAGACTTTTGTAGAGGCTGGTAGAGACTGGGTAGTAAACCAGGGAAATCCTGGTTGACATGGTAGAGACTGTAGATGCCTGTAGACACCATAGTTGCTGGTAGTAGATGGTAGAGACTTGTAGCAAACCCTGGAATTTAAGCTACCAGATCAGCAATCCCTGGGTCTCTACTGTAGTTCTACAGTAGTTCTACAGTAGTGCTCATAGAGCCATAGTGACCCATAGGTGGTAGTAGCAACATTTATGTTCTATGTAGTACTACCGTAGTTCTACTGTAGTACCCAGGCATACTACCATAGCACTACT
>JAKELH010000614.1:0-43671 GCA_021525015.1 Lactarius pseudohatsudake | reverse complement strand
CATCTGGTGGCCTGTCGTGTCATTGCCATCGCTGTCATTGTTGTCACTGCCACCGCCGTTGTTGCCATGTTGCACTGTTGTTGTTGTCGAGTTTCTTGGCTCGGGGCTGGCAATTGTCATTGGTGTTTGTTGGTTGTGGCGTAGCGGGTTTGCGTGATGCTTGGTCCCTGGGCAAGGTGTTCGGAGACCAACACGTGCGTTCCCGATTCATTCCCAGGCCGGGTGATGCTGGTTTTTGTTCGCCTATCGCTTACGCTTATCACTGCACTTCCCTTCCCTGATGCAGCCCCGAGCTACACCTACCAACTGCTGCTGCTGCCACCAGGGCTCTTCCATCAAGCAAGAGATGTCGACAACGGCCGAGTCACACGCCACCAACCACCACCACCACTGCTAGCAAGACAACTTCAACGGCAACCACTGGCATGACAATGATAGCAATACCGATGACAACGATAGCGACACCAATAACGATGACAAGACGACGTCAACAATGTCGACAACGACAACCAATGCGACACAACTCGGATGACTCGAGTTTCATGAGGACTGGTAGTAATAGCTAGTTTACATAGTTCATGTACTAGTTATGTCTATGTTTAAATAAAGGTTGTAGTATACTCAAAAAAACCTGCTGAATCCATCATATGGGTGTGGGTTCACGCCAGTTGTGACCAGTCTTGACCAACTGCAACTGACTGCAACCAGGTTGGGTCACAACCAGTTGACACAAGCTACAGAAAGGTAGTGCAACTGATGACAACCAGTTGGACCAGGTTGGGTCGCAGTTGGGCTGATCGGGCCAGATGACCAACTGGTTGCAGTTGCAGTTGCAGCCAAATTCGGAAAAAAAACCAGACTCAACCAGACTTTCAAACTCTACTTAGGCCTGACACAGCCAGAAAACACACACTTCGGCTGGCCATGGCCAGCAAGCCACGGCTTGTAGACTGACACAAGTGGGTTTGGTATATTTAAAAACTAAGCAACTACAATCAATCTCAAGGGGGGCCGGGCCGTGGTTCCGTGACCTGAGGCCAGGGGGGGGGTTGGCCGAAAGTCCGTTAAAAAATTTACTTTTTGGGCGTCTGGAATGCCGGCCCGTTGATTCCGAAAGGGGAGTCTCTGCATTGGGTTGCGTTTGGGTTCACTAACGTACGGGTCATCGTCATCACTAAGTGTTTTTTTTTTTGTCTGATTCACAACATTTTCTACTGACTTAATTGTCAACTCTCCGAAGGTTCCGTTCAGTTCGTCACCTGCTGCAGGTGAGCTCGTCGCCGGATATGCAGAGTGAGATTGTGACTCACCCCCATAACAGCCTGGTGGATATCCGCCCTTTGAGTGCCTGGCTCGATTCCACTATTCTATGCCACGACTCTATCGCTTTTCTCGGCGACGGAGCCATCCCCGCTGGCAGCTCAGCCAAAGTATCAGCTGTACATGCCCCCCTCCGTAGTGCGTCAAACATGGCTTAGCGTCGAGTCGGAGGCAGCTGGGGGGTCCTGGAGTCGGTGAGTTATCGCACTCGCGTCGGCCTATATCTCTCTCTCTCAGGACCGGAGCTGACTCGCAGATCCCTCTGCTGCAGATGGTTGCGACGAACCCTTGTGACTGGACCTACTCGACGACTTACACTGGCGACGCAGGGTTGGGAAATGCACAGCGGACACCCGCCAGCCCTCCAACGCGCACCACTCGATTCCCATTGCCAAGCTCTCACGTCCGGATCCGATCCTGTTCTACGCAGAGACCCCTCTTTTCAACGGCGAGCTACACGATAACGCGCATCGCATCGCATCTACTCGTCTGCGCGGTACATCACTCTTCTTAATTGTGCCTCTTTCCAAACACGATGTTTACCCACGACACAACCAACACCACACCAACGACTGCGACGACTGGGCGATCATGACAACAGCTGCGGTGACGACGCCGACAATGGCAGCGGCGACAACAGTAGTGGCAATCACAGACTACAACCACGACCAATACAACCCACAGACAGAACTGCAACGACGAGGTGATAACTGACCACAGCAACAACCGCAACGATGGCAAGCCTTGAGACACCACGATGACGAAGACCTCAACAACGATGGCAATCCTGACAGCAACAAACGATGCCAACACAACAGTGACTGACGACGACCGCAACAGCAAACATGACCGCGACAACGACAACGATGACAACGACGACTGCAACCGGTCCTCGACCATGACGAAAGAGTCAGATACTGTAGTAATACTGTAGCTTTCATTTATTACACTATTACATTGTCACGGCTATTGCAGGTCCTGCTGTATGGGCAGACATTCCCTCAAATATATTTCCTGACTTGAAATCGAGAGCCATTCGATTGTGCACGCCGTGATGTTCCATATTCGGATAAACTTTCCTTTTTCGGCGGTTCCAGGGGGGGTGAGGCTCGGCCCCTTAAAATTTTTTACCAGCCCCATGCAATTTTAAGAATCGACGCCCCCCCTTGATCAATCTAACTACGAGCCACACATTCCATGACCAATCACTAATTCATTCACAGTTGCAGGCCTTGTGTCATCATTGTCGGTGTTGATGTTGTCTTGCTGCTGTTATCCTTGTGGCCATCATCATTGTGTCGATGTTGCCCTGTCGTTGTGCATCATGTCAACATTGCCCCATCATTGTGTGTCGTGTCAACATTTTCCTGTTGTTGTGTCAATGTTTCCCTGTCATCATGTCAATGTTTCCCCATCATCATGTCAATGTTTCCCTGTCATTGTGTCGATGTTTCCCGTCATTGTCAATGTTTCCCTGACATTGTTGGCAGTGGGACCTGCTCACCTTGGGTGGTGTCACAAGGTGGTATCGTGGTGGGTCTGGGTCTTGCACATTGGGATGGCATGGCGTCAGGATGAGGCTTTTGTGTGGTGGGGTGAAGTGCTTGTGTGTGGTGAAGGAAGAAAGCCAGGCTAGTGTGTGGCAGAGCATGGCAAAAAAAAAAAAGAGAAAAAAAAAGAAAAAGAAGAAAAAAAGAAAAAGAAAGAAAGAAAAAGAAAAAGAAAAGAAAAGAAAAGAAAAAGAAAAAAAAGAAAAGAAAAGAAAGAAAAGAAAGAAAAGAAAAAGAAAAGAAAAGAAAAGAACTTATTTTGTGGAGAATAGAGTTGGCAAGTACCGCAGACTAGTTGGTGGATATCATAAGTGTCTGTGTCCATGAATGGCTGCATACTCTTCTTCGGCAAGCCCAGTGTTGCACTGTAATGGCAAGCCAAACATGGGGCTAGCTGACATGTGGCAGGGTGGTGGTGACAATGTGACTCTGTGAGAGTGAGAAAGATAAGAAAAAAAAAAAAAAAAAAACCCCCCTTACTTGTGGAAAATAGTGTTGAGATGTTGGTGAGAATGATGGCTACATCAGCGGCAGACTAGTTGGCAAATATCTGGGCAGCAATAGGTCAAGAGGTAGTGCATAGCATGGGTAACCCATGGGTGACTAGACCTCTACCCACACCCACACCCACCAAAAACCCGTACCCGGGCTCATGGGTATGGGTTCCCGCAGCCACGGGTATGGGTACCAGTGGGTCGCACAGGTATGGACAACCTGCACGGGTTGGCCCTGCGGGTCAGCATGTGACCTGTGTTGTTCAAGCAGCTCTCAACATTTTTCATGAAGCCATTGTAACCTAGCAATCATTTTTACTACTTGAATACATGATAATAGTCTATCTAGTAGCCTGGCCTCTGACCCAAGCTCTGACCCATCAAGCATCAGGCAGCTTTGCACAGGGTTTGGGGGGTGTGAAGTGTTGAAAGGTGTTGCACACACCTCTGTGGGACGCGAGCTGCCATATATATGTTCGTGGCGATCACTGGTGTGTCAGTGTCAAGGGACTAACACCGCGCACAAGTGCGGCATGGTCGGGAACGAAAACAGGGTCGGTTAATCACAGGCAGTCGAAAACAGTTGTGCAGGCTTGTGTGCAACATGAAACCTTGCACGTGCTGCCGCCTAGGTCGGGAAGGTGTCGGGTTCAAGTTGTTAAGGCTGCACATGAATGTGGCATGCTGGGGAGTGTGGGGGGAATGAGCCACTGAGTTCAAAAGCCCGAAATATGATGAGAGAAACTTGGAGTCTACTTTGAATGTCTTTGAGGGTAGGCCCAGGATGAAGAGAAGATGGAGAAGGATGAGATGGGGCAAGATTGAACTTGAAGTTGCGGTGTGGTGTTGATGTCAGAGATAGGGTGCAATGAAGTTGCAGCATTGATGTCTGAGATAGGCAAGAGTGCAGGCACATGCTCAATTTATTCAACTGCATTACCTCTGGCTCATCTGAGTCTTTGTTGCCATTGCCCTCTCCAGGGCCTCCAGGTACTAGGGTTGGATCATCACTGGCATCTAGTGGCTCATAACTGTCACCCCCACCAGCAGCCTCAAGAAGAGTATTCATAGTTTTGGTGAGTTATTGATCTTCATCCTCGGATTTCGGACCTCAGTGAAGCTCACCCCCTCTATTCCCCAGTGCGCTGCACGTACACGCGGACTTAGCTACTCAAGCCCGACTCATTCCCGACCACAGCGGCCACCTCCGCAAATTTTCATGCTGTGCAGAAGCGTGCACAATTGTTTCCAACCACCTATGACCAACTGACACCATTTCCGTTCCCAACCATGCCGCACTCGTGCGCAGTGTTAGCTCCTTGACACCCACACGTCCATAATCTACACCAACACATATATGGCAGCTCGCGCTCCACTGAGGCCTGCGCGACACCTTGCAACGCTTCACACCACCAAACCCTGTGCATATCTGAGGCTCTTAGATGGATGGAGTTGGGGCTCACTGGCTGGCTACTGTAATTGTAGCCAACTACCTCATAGCATAGTACAGTAAAATGTAGTGACCATGAGCCTTGAATTGTAGTTGTTCTGTGAAAAAACCTGCCAAACCCACACAGTGGGTACGGGTCTGGCGCGGGTACCATGTGACTGACCTGTACCCATACCTGGTATGACGGGTAGCGCTTACCCACACGGGTTTATAAACCCATGCTATGCACTATCAAGAGGTGGGGAGGGGAGTGTGATCATAAAGGAGTATCATCTGTAGTTGATTATGAGCCACTAAACTTGATTGTTGAAGGGCGACAACATAACTAAGGCAAAGGTTAGTAAAAATGAAAATGAAAAATAGAGAAAATGGTCACACATCAGCAAAACGACACAGGATTAACCCAGCTTATTTGTCGCTTAAATCCGATCGTTCTGTCACTAAGCCGTCAGCAATGCTAAGCGACCACTAAGCCCCCTAAGCAAGTGTAAGATGATTCAGAGCCTGAATTTCACTCAAACATGTAGTTTAATTATACAAGAGTACTAAGAAACTAAGCATCCTATTGCGGTAACTCGCAAACATCTGTCGTCGTTCACGCTGTACTATCCCGGTGCTGGCAGAGGAGTGTCGGTTCCCCGCGCGCGGCCAGGTGCGATCGGGGTGCCGGGCTCCACCGCCTTCCGGAATTCACACTCCTGCTGCGCAAGACTACTGTTCGCGCTTGGGGCGGGGCTTGATGTCATGCGCCGCGGCTGGCTCGACCTCCCCGTCAAGTTGGCACGCCTGCCGCAGTGAGAGAGATTCGCCTGTGAGACGACGGGAGAGAGGTGTCGGAAGTCGGGGGGGATATCCTGCACGGAGACGGGTATGTATCCAGGAAGGATGCCGTGGGTAAAGGACGTGTGGTCGATGATGTCGTGCAACGAGGACCGTTCTTGCGGGTTGGGCATGAGTATCTGCTGCACGAGCTTGCGGGCGTCAAGTGATACGTCTCAGTGTGAGGGGAACTCATATTGGTTGTCGCGAATACGGATGGCAGCGACACCCGAGTCGCAGTGCAGCCAGCCCCCAGTTCGACTTGTGAAAAAAAAAGATTTGGCACAACACCCCACCAAACAGACGCAAAGACAGACGCAAAGAAAGTAGCCGGGCCAATCACACCAGTACATTTGAGGCGGAGTTCTAAATTTCGACGAATGCGTTCATACGTCCTGTATTTATCCACGCTCTTGTCCCCATCCGTGAATATGCTGTTTTTGTGCGGGACATCTTCAACTTCGTATGTCCTCAGCTCTTTGATCACTTCTGATTTATTTTTGTCTAGGTTACTGCAAGTGATGAGTGGCCTACTCCCGGTATCTGCTCAGGCTTCTCCGTCTCACAGGCTGATGACGAGACTGTCAGGCCTATCCAAGTTGTCGCTGCCAGATTGTATGTCTTTATATATTGTTGTTTTCTGTTCTTTCTACTAATGTTTTCCTGCTGTCATATCATGGCTGTCAAACTGGCTCAAGATCAACACTACGCGACGTCATCCACGGGACAGAGACAAGGTACTTTTTGTTTTTTTGTTTGTTTGTTTTTTTAACTCATGTTTTGTAATCACACGTTGCCACGGCCATTATCACCAACTCGCCACCACCACTTGGACTGGGATCACCGCGGTATGGCCTGTGGAGAGGGAGGGAGGGTTTGCCCTGCTCGTCACAAAGTGGCCGGTGACGAAGCGGTGGCAGAGGAGGGGGCAGTAGGGAGGGGGGTGACGGGAATGGCGACGGTCCGACAGTGGCGACGGTGGCGATTGGAACGGCGAAGTGGCCGCCGGTGGTGCGGGGATGGGGACAGCAGTTCTCCTTACTTGCTGATATCTTGCACAGGAGATACGCCCTCTGTAGTTGCATGCCCGGAGTACGCAGGCAATGCACCTGGATGCGTGGTTGGTAGGCAACTGGCATCGCGATGGGGAGGGTTCCGACAGTACCATGTATCGTAGTGTTTCTGAATATACATATTTGACCAAATATTGATTGTCTGGGAAATAAGCCCTGTTTCTAATAAATAAGGACGGGTCAAGCAGTGAATAAGCGAGAAATTAAGCCCAATTCAGGAATTGAATCTACTTATTTGCTTAACTCACTTAAATTTCGGCTAATCTGAAATACGCTTTATGCCCGCTTAGGGGTGCTTAAATGGCTTATTACTCAAATAAGCGAAAAATTAAGCGAATGTCGTTTTGCTGATGCACCTTTGCCAGAGACAAAGGGGTGTGGCCAAGTCAATTGTGCGAGAGGGGCTGGGTTGCTTAGTCATTTGAGGCTGAAATGGGATCAGGTGACAAACCTGACAGATGACTCTGTGGGTGTTGAAACAGCCTGAGGGAGTAGGTGTGGCAGCTGAGTTCGCAGACACGTGATGCGAAGTCACATTTTCAAAGCAACTTTGACATGGCACGGTGGCCAGTGTTGGGGCAACAAACGTGGTGACATGGTCTATCTGGGGGAATTGATTTTTACACTCAAATGCAGCCATGCCCTCAGCTGAGTTGAAGTGTAGAAGCAGATTGCTCTCAAAAATTGGACCCTCAGTTGTTGGGTGCGATGAGTGGCTGAGCCCGGCTGGAGCCTTCCAATCGAAGCCTGAGCCTCGGGCCCTTACTCGGCCCAGCCCGGTTCGGCTTCTAAGTGCCGGCTTCCAGCTATGAGCCGGGCTAGGAAACCGCTAGAGGAATCGTCTGTCGAGCCCCCAAACCCTGGTTATCTCGAAGTTTACACCGCCTTCGCCAAAGTTCTGAATCCCTGCGGGGCTGTTCGTTACCTGGGGGAGGTCGAAAGATATACTGAAAGGGACGCGACTTTGCACCTGAATGGTGGAACGGAATTCGCGTCGTACCTTCTTTCCAAACTAGCAATCACGCCATATTAGTATATTAGTATCAGCACAAATGTTCTCCAATGATCTTGGGGCTGAAAGGAAAAGAGGAGTCATTGTTGGTCATGAAATGGCACCAACAACTTTTACGAATCGTGCCAGGGCCCACTCATCCTTGAGGAACTACAGATTCTCGTGTGTGTTCACGACTGAGCTAGCGCGAAACGCAGCGTACTTTATTGAGGGCTCGTGGGCGATCCAACGCACGGGCGTGGCAGCGTCAGCGAAAAGAAGTTAACCTCGTTGCAAGCCTCGTCGTGGGGTACAACGTCAAAGTCGAGGAGCTTTGTCCAGCGTGAGATTTGACGCCAATTCTGATTCCAAGGGGTGGACCAGAACAGAACGCGTCTTCATGTGCGCAGCATCCCCGGCACCCACCACTCATGGGTACATGCATAGGGCATACGCACGTGCATTCCCCAACCATCCACCAATGCAGTAACGCTACGTACCATAATGGGACCAACACCCAACCATATGGCGCTACCAGGTGCCGCAGATGGGACGACGTGCACGGATTCCTTTATCCCTGCGTCGGATAGGTCATCGCGCCCCACAACTCCTTCCCCGGCCACCAGTCATTGACGTGCGGCATGCAAGATGTGGAATCTCGTGTTGAATAAAATATTCCTTTTCTTTCATCATACTAGAAGAGCTAGCTCCTGTTCATGTTGGAGTACTAGGAGTAACGACATCTTGCTCCAGTGTATGCTCATCTCACAGCTGCTGCCATTGGGCCAGAAGATCCGATTGTACTACACAATACAAGTACACTGGCAGGCGATGTGCTGCAAGGCTGGGCGGTCCAAATGTGGCACATAGATGTCCGCCATTCGGCGTCCGACTACAAGGGCATATTGGAGAGATCAGTAAAGATGCATTCCTATTCGTCAGAATGTCTTCTGCAGACTATACGCGGACCAATACACCCATGAATAAGATCTGTACGACAGCAACGAGAAATAGGAATGTGATACGCCGGGATCGTTGTGCATGAGAGACGGTACCAACGGCCCCTGGGGTTGCGCCGGCATCGGGTAAGACGACAGAACGCAACGAACGGAGCTGCGAAGAACGTTATGAGAGTATAAGCTCGAGCGCATCTGGTACGTACAAGAAAGAATGCATTCGCTAGGAACGTGTAGATAAACGCGACGGAGTATAGTGTGCGTGATAACCCAACAAGTCCGACCAGGAGTGTTGCGATCACTCTGAAAAATGCTGAGTTTGACCGCTAAGTCGTTGAGATAAGCTACGCACCCAACGAATTTGTAGCCACCATACGCAAGGAGATCGACAATGGGGCTAGAGCCTTGTACTCCAAGAAGATAGCAACCACCCTTTACGAAAAGGAAGTCAAGTAGGAGGACGACGATTGCCTTCGTCGCGACGAGGCCAAATATTTCTGGGTGAAAGCGGGATTGCAGACCTGACTGTAGGGCGGCTAGGAGTATATAAGTCACAAACGCCATACCTATGAGTGACGCAATAGATGTGAGTAAGCAGGAGAGGCAACGGAAGGGAAGGAAAGTACCAGGTATGTAAAGGTCTGGTGCATTAAGATCGTCTCTAGGGGGTTGAAATTCGCTGATTCCTGTCTCGGAACGACGCAATTTGCGCGTCCATGGTTTATGCCGCCAGGGAAACACAACGAGGCGTAGTTTGCGGATGACGTATGAATTCGAGACATTGAAATGATGTTTCAGATGAGTGACGGGTATGAGTCCGCCAAGCTGGAAAGAAATAAAATAAGAATGAGGTCGTTGAACCTAAACAAAAAGAAGGAACGTACGTTGCGCTGGACGTAACTCTGTCCAGCGGCAACCGCATTTTGACCAAGTTGCATGCCAAATTGAGCGGTTGCGCCGTCTATTCCCCAAGCCGAAAAGTCAGGTACACTGTTGGGGTGAACTGCTTGATTCTGTATAGGCGCGAGATGTGAAGATTGGTGAGGGAATTGAGGGTAGGGAGCGGCGTGAGGAAAGTGTTGAGGAGGCTGGGGAGCTGGTGGAGAAGAGGCATAACGTTGGTAACCCTGGGGTGAGGCGGGTGTGGATGGTGGTTCGGGTATGAAAGCGGGGTGAGTCGGGACTGGGTGTTGGAGCGGGGGCGGCGAACGTGAGCTGTAATAGTTGTTGGTGGCCATTGGGCTGCGTACGGTAAGTTATATGCGCGTAAACTGCAGGGCAGAGTGGCCAACTCGACACAAATATTCACAAATAATTTAATTTAATTTAAAAAGGGAAAGTCGCGTGAATTGTCGCGTCTCAACCCGAACCAACCATGTCGGGCTCACCACGTCTCACGGATGTTCCCAACTTCAAAAACCCCCCCGTAATAGGTCTCGCAGAGGGCAATGGTTCCTTCTCGAACTATGTCCTTGCTACCCTCGTCGTCGGTCTGCCCTGGTTACTCAAACGCCTGCTTCCCGTCGTCAACCAAGGCGGGTTTAAAACGTATCTTTTCCTCGCTACTATCCTCGGCGTGCCCATCACCGTTTCCTACTGGACTCTTATGAGTATGTTTGGACCTCGTAAAAACGAAAAGGTCGCGTTTCCAGGCAAAGACATCGAGGAGTACATCACAATCAACGACCCTGAACTCAAGGCTCGTTACCACCACAAGGAAAAAATACCTATGCAGACCTTTCACGACGCTTACTTTGAAGGCAAAATTGATTTTAATGGTGCGGCCTCTTCCTATTCATACCTTATTCGACATGACGTGTCGTGCCATCGTAGGGGATATCCTTGAAACGTTGGAGGCCCGTCACGACTGGTCCAAGATGGTTTTCACACCAGAATTATTTAAATTCGTCTTTACTCAAATGATTCCGGAAATCATTGTCCATTCTCAGAGTCAGGACGAGGAACAAGTCCGTGGCCACTACGATCGTAAGCTTCTTTGTTTATGTCCTCTGGCCACCACGCTTATCGGTATGCTTACAGGTGGAGACGACTTCTACGAGTGGTTGGTGCCGCCCCTTTGATACCTCTACTGTTTCTCTAAATGTGCACTCTTGGTCAGGTTCTTAGGTCCACGCATGATCTACACGTCTGGCATTGTGACTTCGCTTACCGAACCGCAGACTCTGGAGCAGCTTCAGGACAATAAGCTCACTATCGTTTGCGAGAAGCTCAACCTCCAACCCACTGACCACCTTCTTGACATTGGATGCGGCTGGGGCACTCTCGCAGCATTCGCACACAAGAACTATGGCTGTGAGGTGACTGGTATCACACTCGGAAAAAATCAGACGAAGTTCGGAAATGAGCGCATTTTGTCTAACGGCGGTGACTCGGAACGGGCGCGAATCCTTTGTCTTGACTATCGTGATATCCCTGGAGGTCCCGGCCATTACACTAAGATTGTCAGTCTAGAGATGGCTGAGGTTCGTTCTCACTTGTGCTGCCTTTATTGTCAGCTTACACTCTTGTAGCATGTTGGTGTTCGTCGCTATGCTACTTTCCTCAGTCAGGTGTACGATCTGCTCGACGATGATGGCGTCTTTGTCTTTCAAGTGGCTGGTCTACGACCTTCATGGCAATATGAGGATTTGATTTGGTATGTTTCACCATCAATATGCGTAGGGTTTGTTCCTTACTTGTGCAGGGGTCTGTTCATGAACAAGTATATCTTCCCCGGTGCGGATGCCAGTGCCTCGCTAGGGTGGGTGGTGAAGCACCTTGAAGCAGCCGGTTTCGAAGTGAAGAATGTGGACGTTCTTGGCGTGCACTATTCGGCTACCATCTTTCATTGGTATAACAACTGGCTCTCCAATCGTGAGAAGGTAGTTGAGAAGTACGGCGAGCGGTGGTACCGAATCTGGGCCTTCTTCCTCGCCTGGTCGGTCCTCATTGCCCGCCACGGGGGCTCGTCCGTCTTCCAATTCACGTTGCACAAGAACCTCAATGCTTATCCTCGCATCCTTGGTGTGTCAAACCACGCATCAATCCATGTGACACCTAGGAAGACGCTTGAGTAGGTAGAGTTCCTTACTGCCAACGAATTAATCTCACTTCTCTTTCAGACCAGTCCTATAAACCGGGGCGTAGGGTTACTGGCCAGATCGTTGGAAATCTTTATATCGTAGTGTCTATTGGAGCATGTGTCTAGGATTTCGATTGTGGTATCCTTCTAGACCTTATACTCTACTACAGTAGTATGGATACTCTTATTACGGGTACGAATGCAGTGCCTTAGCGGGAGCTCAAGCGCTGTATACGCCACGTCAAGCTTCAGGCGCCACGTCAAGCTTCAAGCGCCACGTCAGTCTCAAGTTGTGTTACTGTATGTCCAGACCAGACCTCGGGTAAGTCAGGTACATTGGTCAAACAGGTTCGTATTATTCCCGCGGGTCGGACTAGGGGCGGAAGGACCCATAAAACTTGAACAGTAGACATTGTTCAGTGGTGCTCATAGGTCTTTGCTTCGACATATCGCGATAATGATGTGGTCTTTTGAGCGTTCTTCCAACTATTATTGTTTTCGCGCTGTGGCGCAGAATCGGGATTCAGAGTGTGAAGACTGACTACGTTGAGGCAGGCGATTTCCATACACGGACTGATTTCTCTTCTCGGATTGTTTTGACCTTTGGTATTCATAAACACACCGCCCAGTATAATAACTCGTACGATACTTTTTCCCTCCTCGGTTCGTCTTGTACTCGGACGCTGAGGAGAATCTTTAGGTCTAACACAGAGGACATAACTTATCACCATGTATCTGTCCCTTGGTGGAGATGGATAGTTATGCTTACGATTCCTGGTGCTCGGGAATCGGTCCAGGCATCCTTCGGGTGGGCGGCGGTGTGGATCTGTCAATAATGACGCACCAATTTCTGACATTCGGCACAAATCTGGGATGTGGGAGTAATGGTCTACCTTGACTCTTAAGCGACGCTTGGTATGCCGTGGTGCACTACTTGTACCCATATAAAAGTTTCACAGTAACCACGGCATTAACTCGGCGTAGGTTAGGGTGTAACTGAAAGCTTTAAGAAGGATCCGTAATCGAACACGACATTCAATACACGCACTAGTAAATTTGCACGAAAAATGGCGAAATATACACATAAAATACGTCCCCTCTGGAGGTCCTCATTGTTCATAGCGACAAACCCCTAGAGCTGGGAGGCAGCCCGGCGACGGCACGAACAACCGGTTGTATAAGCCGCGCTCTGGCGTGACCTCCAACAAGATAGATGGCTGACATGACGGCACCCCAAACAGTGGAAGGAGAGACCTGGGAGAGAGGTTAGCATCTCGGCAAAATATTCGTCATTGAACAATAGAAAGGGCGTGCCTTTGACAGGGAGGCGGCATACGGAACACCGGGGCATTCCGCGGCGAGCACCACAGGCAGAACATGCAGATTGCGTGCGGGAGGTCGTCGGTTCACCGCACTGCGTGCACAGAAATGATACGCCTAAGCGGGGACCCAGATGTCACTGCGACAGGCTCCAAAGATCGATCAGAGGTGGGGGAATACGTACCGAGTTGGCTGTGGTCGAGATTGAAAGACGGATCCGAAGGTGGCCTTAAGAGAGGATCGACGGCCTTGAGCAGCTCGATGCGCTTGTGCAGCAGTTTCCAGCGAAAGAGGACTTCCGCATACGCGAGGACGTGCGTCAATAGCTGCTCCGACGACACAAATGAACACAACTCTGGATTGCTTTCGCTGCTACGGCGTGAGGAACCTTTTCTCGGTGTGCAGAAAGAAGAAACCACTGACAGCTCCTGCTGCAGCTCACGCTGCGAGTCCTTGACCTCGATCGACTTGTGCACGGTAGCATGCTTTGCCTTGGCGACCTGGGAGAAAGTAGGACGGTGCCCTTGCGCGGCCAGTGGAGAGGCCAATCCGGGAATCCGGGCCGCACCGACATCGGGTAAGCGTAGCGCGGGAGAGCGTCGTTGAGGCGAATCAGATTTCGCATGCCGTATCCTAGGAGAATCGACATCGCTAAATTTCCTCCTTCGGTTTCCAGGCACAGGGATGCCCGCGGGATCCTCTTCGTGAGTCGGTAACTGTAACTCGGCGTGCCCGTTGTCTTTCGCCGTATCGGCACCACTTCCGATCAGCTGGCGCATGTTGCTCGTGCCGAAAAGACTAGACCATGAACCGCGGGAGGACATGGAAGAGAGGGAAACCGAGGGGAAATTGGCGGCAGGCGAGGACGCCGAGTGTACCCAGGTTGGGGACCGTGGTTGGCTACCCTCTCTCCACGAACGAGGGGTGAAGTACCCATCACTAAGTTGTTGCCGAATCATCGGAGGGCGGTGGGTTATGTCCTGAGCGGGGTGTTTCTCGCCTGACAGGGGGTTAAGAGCGACTTGTACAGTGCAGAAAGCTTACGTGGTGCTATAGGTACATGCATCTTCAGTAACATAATAGCCAGCATAGCCAGCATCTGTATGTTCTTCTCTTGGGCGAACTTTCCGTACCTGGAAGCGTGCCATGGAAGATGAGGCCAAATAAGTGAGATGAGGCCCTTTTACCGCTTACATTTGTTTAATGAAACTACACGCAAGAGCGTTTGCGCCCCACGCTTTTGGGGACAGCTCATTGTACGATGAGAGGAGTAACCCAAGGCTGACGAAAAAGTCCTCGCGGTCTCTGCGATTGTATTTGCGCGCCACATCGGCATTTTTATTGCACACCTCGGACGGTGTGGCGGCATCGAAGACATATTCTGCCGCTAACTCCTGCCCCAGGTCTGTGACAGAGGCTTCGTCCCGCACAAAGACGGTCATCGCGTGTGTTGGAAGGAGTGAGTAATTGGCGGGAATGTCATCAAGTTGACGCGATTGTTCCGAGGGGCGCCTCTGCTTGAGGCGCGAAAACAGCAGCAGGTTTGTCATGATGTGCAAAATGTTATCACCATTTTCTCTGCGTTGAGCGTCGCTACCGGAGACGCGTGAGTCGTGCGAAGCGCGTGCAAGCCGCCGCACCGCGTCGGAGATGAGAGCAGGCGATTGAAATAGTCTCGGAATAGAGTCCGCTGGGACTGGGCGTGAGGCCGAGGGCGATGAGGTCAGCTCATGAAGAGGATTGCGGACAATGCGCGGCGGAGCACGGCTGAAACAAACAAGTTGCCCTTTTCCTAGGGAGTCATTGACGAATCCCCAGTAAAAGTTCAGCGGGACATACCATTAGGACCAAAGACGCCTTGAGAGGTCACTGGTTCAGCTATGTTCTTGTCGCTGTGTAAAGGTGCAATGATAGCTGCGCGTTTTGATCGCAGAAGAGACGTAGTCTCATCATCCGATGAACTATCATAGTCGATGTGAGCGGTTCGCCGTTGTTTTTCGTCCTCGTTTCCGTAAAGAAGAAAGCGCAAGCACGCCTCTAGACACGGTCGTCGAGTTTCGCGCAACATCCGTAGGCGCCGTAGCATGAATGCGCGATTACGAATTGAAATGAGAGGCGACCGTTCAAGGTCCACAGTTGGTGTTCCCCCCGGGTGCAAGCTGTGTGGATAATCTTTAGGGAAGGCGAACGTAACTCGAACGAACACGGAGGACGACTCTCCCCAAGGTCCGTTCAGACCAAGGGTGCAGGTGCGCTTCTTTTCTAAATCATGCTGAGAATCACTCAGCAGTTGTCCAGAGCAGCATTTGTCAGGCCTACCTTTTCGAGCTTAATTCTTGAAGACTCTTGCTGTAATCTAGTTACAACAGACGTGATTCTATATGCGCGTAAGTACACGGAAGGTACTACATTTCCGGAGACTGACTCATCTTGCAAACTCTGCCCCTCACTTTCATCATCCCAACGTCCATGGCTGTCGCTTCTCTTGCGGAATACTACGGGTAGAGTAGCCGAGTTCGCGTCTCGAGACGGTGGCCTGCTGCGGCTGCCAATACGGCTGGCACTCCCACTCTCAGCACCACTACCAGTTCCTGAAGAGCCGTCACGGGCTCTCTCTCCGGCTCTAAAGCTAGAAAGCCAGGCGAGGGCATCCATACGTGCGGAGCGGTTCCCACGGGTCATGGTCCCTCCTTGCCGAGGGGGAACAGAGATCGCAGTGACCGTGGGGGTCTGCTCTGGTTCTGACTCGGGAAATTGGTGGATTGGTTGAGACGCATCCCGTGCACCACGCGGAGGAAGAAGGACAGGATTGGGAAGTCGCCCAGCAAAGTGCATGGCACGGACCTCCGCTAGGATTCCGCGCTGCCCAACGGGAGCAGAAAGAGTTGGCTTCGTGTGGCTTGTTTCGGGTGGTGTGCGAAACGAGAATCTGTTATCGCCGTAGCCTTGCGAGCGGGGTGGCATATCTTTATCCGGTGGTTGACCTGCCCGCTTGTAAAGAGTCGGAATGGTGCAACCTGGATAAGAACCAAAAAAAAACGGACCTCCAAGACATCTTGGTCGATCGGCCAAAACCTTAGGGTCTTGTCTTTTGACCAAGTGATGAGTTGGAAGTCGCCCCAGTCTGAAAACGGTTGAGGGCAATCGTGGAATACAACGCTGCACTTACCCCTGCCGCCTCTTCTCCATACGAACTCCTTCACAACGTCTGTATGTCCTTCAAATGCCTCCACCGGAATGGAGGCGTGGGGTATTTCTGTGTTATGCGTCCATAGTTCCGGAGCTTCGCCTCCACGCTGCGGAAGGCTCAGTAAACCGTCACCAAAAGGGAGGTCCCGTGCCCGCCAGACCGGATATGAGGTGTGGATAGTACTAAACGGTTCACAGATTGAGCCCCCAGGGAGTGTACTTGCAATATCTTCTGAGCGACGGGTCCCTTCCAGCCCAGTAGGGGACGAATCAACGTCCCACAGCTTTATGGTCTTGTCCAGCGAACAGGTCAATAGTTCTCTGGAACTATTGTGGGCCCAATCAATGCCGTAGATTTTGGCAGAATGAGCCTTGATATTTTTTACTGGCATAGACCCTTTCTAGAAAACTTAGAGTAACACCAAGAAAGGAAACTATTCGCTTACCCGCCGGTCCCAGATAAGCACTTCGTTCAAGTGGGACGAGGCAAGAATGTTGCCGTCTAGACGATTCCACTTAACCTGGGTGCCGCCAGCTGGTCACATGAGATGTCGGACGCCGGATGTGATTAAGGACAAGTGCTCATACCATTGAAAGTAGAAAGGCCTCACAGACAATCACAGTCAGACATGATACAAATTGACAGAGAAGGAAATGTATCTACCCATGATTGGTTTCTGTGGCGTCCGCAGGTCCCACGCCCATAGCCAGGAGTCGATGCCAGTACTGACGACGATGTCCGGATCCAGGGTGTGCCAGTTAATATCAGTTATGGCGCGGTAATGTGAATGGAGAACATGTTGTATGGCCGACTTTCCAGTAAGGCAAAGATTCCAGATGAGGCTAGCGTACGAGACTTAAGACAGGGTCAACCTGGAAGGACATGGAATATTTACAGTTTCTCGCTTGATGTCGAAATTATATACTCTGCACGAGCGGGATGCGGATTCCATTGTACATCTGCAACGTCCCATGTTCCCCCTTGTGAAAGGAAACGAGGAACGTCTGACGGTGCTTTGAGGTCTATAATGAAGAGGCCATTGCGCCTTCATACAGGGGAACGGTTAGACCGAGAGGGCGAAAAAGTGGGGGAGCGCACGCAGCAAGGACCAAGTCGCGGTATGAGGGACTGATGCTCATCTACATTCAGGTGAGGGAGGAAAAATTTGGGCACACAGAACGTACGTTCCCAACCGCATCTCCTACAACATCCTTCATGTCGATGATTACGCTCTTCTTAATGCCATCTTCGGGAGAAGATAGGGCCTCAATGATGTCCGAGGACGCGACATCAATAGAGTCTGAGTGAATGCCGAGAACGAATGGGAAACGAGGTGAGGTAGGCTCATTGAGAATAGTACGAGACATTCTCGAGACCCCGCGACCCGACTCATCAGCAAAAAAAGGAAAAAATTTCGGCGCTTTCCGGGACCCGAAATAGTTTTCATGAATTATAACCTTATTTCAACACGAAAATAATCATTTGTAATCAGCACGGGCCCGGATATAAGTGTTTACAATTCCATTGCAATTCTCATGTCCGTTTATAAGCGATCACAATTTCTAGATAATTCATATGCTTTTGTCGCAAGTGCCTACAATTTTTTGTAAACACTTGCTAACTTTTGATAATACTTGTGGTCTACTTGCAAGCTGTCCGAGAGTATTGAAATAAAGACGAAAAAATAATGAACTTCAAAACCCGGCTAAATGTACGACAGGCCCACTACAGTATGTAAAAGTAACTATGCCTAGGTTGTCATCATTCGGGTACATGGGAATTGCAACCCGCGTTGGCAAGTACCCCACCCATCTCGCGTTGTCGCCCTCACATCGCGGTCGTAGAGCACAAGCTGTAAGCTGACCGCCTATCGAAACACTGTGAGTTCTATGTATCAATTCAGAGGGGGGAAAGGAAGCCGAGCCAAGGAGAAAAAACTGCTAGCCGTAATAAACGTGACTGATACTAATACAAGCCAGATTTCGCTAAGCACGCTTGGGAGTTCAGCACGCTATGGAGGCGACCCGCGGGATTCAATGTCCGACCTACCTATGGCGCGAAAAGGCAGCGCCAAGGATGAGGATCCAGAATATGAACGAGAGGAAGGTTCCATGGGCGACGGCGGCAGTGGCGCATTGCGTGCGGGGCTAGCCCACCACTCGACGGCGCCGATGTGATCTGTCGCGCCTCGCATTGGTGGAGAGGCCACCTGCCACCCCATTGTTGTCATCAGAGGTGCACGGCAATCGGTTCGCGTTACCCCTTCCCTCTGCCACGCTGTCTTCACCGTGGTTGGTAGCGTATGGAACTTGTGGGCCACGTTTGTAGTGGACCGTTCGCCGCCCGTGCAATCGTTGTCGTGGTCGAGCACTTGGTGCGCACCAGGGTTGCGGCTCACTTTGGTAGAGTAAGCCCTATCCCCATACCCCCGCGTCGGTGGTGTCGTCGTCCGGAGAACATGGAGGTTCCTGCCCGCATTACCTCTGCTGCCGCCGCATCATCATCGTTGTGGGTTTGGGACCGCATACAACGTGCAACTCGGGTTGGCGGACCGGCTGTAGCGTTGTCATAGCTTGATTGGGTTGCATATGGCTCACAGCTTGCATGGGGGAGTACCCCCAGCGACGACATTGTCATCACGGGCGTCGTAGTGAGACCACATGCGAGGCACCTCTGAACTGCGGCATTGGGGTCCCCACGATCAGGGTTGCGCGCAGCCAAGGCATGGTGGTCAGGGACCCACGCCGCTTGTGGCTGGTGTTGATGCAGCTGCATCAACGTCGTCACCCTTGCAGTGGAGTTGTCCGCCATCACTGCGCGCTCCACAGCAGCGAGAAGGCGGTGAGCACGATGGCACCAAAGAAGGTGCCTGGCGTAGCTCGTCGGCTTCAGCTGCTGCAGGTGTGGCGTGATGGTGAACGCCAGTACTATGTAGATCTAGACTTCAAACATTTATTGCAGCAATAAGAAATTAGCTTGGGGAAGACTCACCGGTCACATTCCCATCAGTCCGCGCTGAACTTCTTCAGCTGCTCCGCCAGCGTCGCCTTGTTCCCAGCTATCCTGAGGTGGAAGGCGTCACAGATACTCCACAATGAGCTTTCCTGCCAGTGGGAACGGGAACGGTGAACCTCGCGATGTTGATGGCGACATGGGCAGATCGACATCCGTGGGCTCATCGAGCGGGTCATGGGGGAACGCTCGCTCGGGTTCAGACATTATGACCAACTATTCATGTTTCTCGACAAGGGACCCCGTGACGAGGGCGACGAGGGCGGAGACGAGAACCCGGCAGACCAGCCTGAGTGACGCGCTGAGGGAAGCAAGTCCGATGACCAACAAGGGCAAACAGGACCTCACGTGACATCGTGTTCGTTTACTTTGACTTTGTCGCGCGTTGACGTGGGCAGTCTGTCTCATTCTTCCTCTTCCTCTACCTCAATGGCTTCCCCATCTGTCACTGCGGCCTCACCCCCCCTTTCCCGGACCCATTCAAGACAGCAAAGGTGAAGCCCTATTAACATACCGCCCGCTTACCCTCCTCACAATGACTTGAGGCAGCCCGCACCCCACCGCCACTGACTCTAAGCCTCACAAGGATAAAAGTTTTCGTCCATGTAGTTTCGCAATGTACTCACTCCGATTCCAGGCCCTCCCACTGTCACACAACCTCATGGCACTTCTCACCACCTCGTCATCTACGCACCTCAACTAGAAAGAGGGTGTCGCTACTGCCACGTCACTACCACTTGTAAGTACCCCCTGAACTGTTCGCTTCTTCTTTACCTGACTCAAGTCATTTCAATTTGCCGCACATTCATCGAAAAAAGTGAGTGTCAGTCCATGGAAGTCTTACGTTGCGCTCACTTGAATGCAGGCTCACACGGCCGCCCTGTCGACACCACCGAGTTCACTACTCCATGTGAACCCTCAACCACTCCTTTGCCACCACCCGTGCAAGCACCGACGCGCATAACGAAGACATCAACGCAGCTGCAATGGTGTGCACTAACACAAGCCGGATGTGACGACAATGGCAACTGCCACGACAAGAGGGCAGCGATGGCAACAACGTTCCGGTCACAGCAGCGATAGTGATCGGTGTAGCATTTGTGACGGCGGTAGCGACGCGACGATGGCAGCGACAGTTTTAGGGTGCAGCAGTCGTACACATTTTATTACATTCACTGTATTTAGCCCGGTATGAAATATATATATTATAATGTACACAACTCCTGAAAGTTGCCTGAAAGTGTTCGCAAACACAAAAATGATTATTGGTGCATAGAACTTACAAAAGTGATCATAATTCCTTAGAACCTACAAAAGCGATCATAATTCCTTGAAGTGATTGCAAAACACGAGAACAATTGCGACCTATTACAGTGAATTACCAAAACGACATGACTCGATAAGACCTTATAATTCCGGCCAGACTTATGCCACTTGTGGCCAATATAACATCTTATAATCACTTAAAACTTTTCTTATTTTTTGCTGATGCTGTATGCGCGTTGTAATTAACTGGCGCTGCTACTAGTCCCGTGATGATAGATGCGGATCATCACGTGTTTAGGCAGATATACGGTCCTAAGTCTAGTTCTGCTAGATTCATGCCTACCTCGACTCGGAAGCGTCCTGCGTCTGCACGTCCAGTCCGTCCCCCTACAAAAAAGCCGCGCCTCTCCAATACAGCAAGGAAGAATTTAAAACCCATCACCTCTCGAAAAGAGACGCAAGTTTCCGATGACGACGACTCTGCATCAGAAGAAGAACTTTTGGACGAAAAAGCCCATGATGTCCAACCGTCAATAGGACACTCCCTTGGACCCCTCGGCGGTAATACACTTTCTGGGAAGACCCGATCTCTTATTGACTATTTCGTTGCTTGCCAGGGAAGAACGCTCACACAGCCCAGCGTTTACTCACTCAGCAACGCCGTGCTGCCAAAAGACATTCCGCTCTTTTGGCGGACGCAAAACGCGCTTGGTCTCTCGCCCGCCAGAAATCGATCTCCAAGGAAAAGCGCGCTTCTCATATAGCGTCTCTGGTCGAAATTGTCCGCGGGAAGATCCAGGATATCGTCTTCAAGCACGACGCCAGTCGTATTGTTCAGACAATTGTAAAACGGGGAGATCGACGTCAGCGTAGCGAAGTTGCCAGCGAGCTCCAAGGGCACTTCAAAAAGCTTGCGGAGGACAGATATTCAAAGGTGTCGCTGATGAAGCCCGGTGTGGTGAAAAGCTAAATGTGCCCTAGTTCCTCGTCTTGAGACTCGCACGTCACTGCCCTTCCCATCGTCTCCCGATGATCATGGAATTCCGCTCGCATGTTCCCCGTCTGCTCTTGCATAGGGAAGCGTCACAAGTCATTGCCGAGATCTACGAACTGCATACCAACTCGGCAGAGCGCGCCATCTTACTGCGCGATTTTTATGGGCGTGAGGCTGCTCTTCTCCCGCTTACCCTGAGTAGTGAAGATACTACAAAGGACGTGCGTGGCGGCCTTCCTGTAGTTTTGCAAGGCGCGAGTGAGGATCAGCGAAGACGTATCCTTGCCTCGCTTAAGGAAAATCTCGACTTAATGTCAGTTCGTTCCCCCTTTTGATACCACTTACCGACCTCCCGCAGGTTCAACAACCCCGAAAAAGGCCCCATCCGTCACGCCATCGTCCACAGGGCTCTCCGGGAGTATCTGACTGAGATAGCTCGAATTACTAATGACGGGGAGCGAGAAAAGATGTATAGTGGAATATACGAGAGGTTAATAACCCCATCTTCTCCCATCCATTCGCTAACGATATTACGAAGTTGCAAAGATTCGCTTGCGGAGATGGTGCATACTAGGGACGGGAGCAGGGTGGTACGCGAGTTCTTAGCGCAAGGCACTGCAAAGGTTTGTCGCGTTGTTCCCATCCCCCCCCCACGTGAGCTAATGAGAGCCTCTACGTAGGATCGTAAGCACATCGTTAAGATTCTTAAGCCCTACATCGCAACCATGGCTACGGACGAGGAAGCCCAGCTCGTCCTTTTCACCGCCTTTGATGTCATTGAGTAGGTAGAGACATTGTCACATCGTTCTGTTGACCGATTTTCTTCAGTGATACGAAATTGGTTGCAAAATCCATCCTGCCTTCCATAACCGAAAATGCCAAATCGCTACAAACCAGCGCCGCAGGTCGGCGGACTTTGCTGTACCCCATAGTACCACGACATCGGCGTCACTACACTCCAGCAATGATCTCTACCATATCCGAAACAGACGACCTTCGCGCGCACACGAGCAAAAAATCTTCTGACGTCCGCACTGCCGAGATTTGCGCTGCAGCAAGTCCGGAACTCCTATCTTGGATTGTGCGTGATGGGGCTGAAGTGAGTCGGGACACGGGAGGGTCGCTTGTAATAACAGAGATTATGCTTGAGGCCCACGGTGGTGAGTCTTTACCTGTTGGCTGTATCAAGCGGGTTATCCAATTTGCCGTACAGACAAAGGTGCTGCAATTGAGGCACTTCTATCCCCGCTAGAAACCAACTATCCCTCCGAAGGCTCCCCTCATCCCATTGATTTACCACACACTTCGCGGCTATACAAGATTCTTCTTCAAGGAGGTCACTTTTCACGCGATACCAAGGCAATTGAATCTCGGCCAAATTTTGAACCATCCGCTTTTGCCACCGCATTTCTGCGCCACGTTACACCCGCGAACATCACGGCTATGGCCCAAGGTGGTGGGGGTTTTGTAATCGCTGCGTTGATAGAACGAGTCCTCGCCAACGGGACACCTGAGGAGTGCAAGCTTCTGAACAGATGCTTAGCAGAACTTAAAGCTGAGGTTGAAGGCCGTCAAATGAAAGGATCGTCTGTACTCTCAGAAGGGATCGGTTTGTTAGGGCTTAAGGTTGATAATGGTGATAAATAAACCGCTCGTTCCTTGCATGATTTTGCTGTTCCTTGAAGCACCATAAGGAGAGTACCTCTATGTAACCTCAGCCTAGAATGCAGACGTCTGTGGCCCGACTCGACTCTCGAGCGGGCACCTCTCTTCGGGTTGGTGTGGGTCGTATCACTGGTGCAGGCAGGTTACAATAGTTCGCTGCGTTAGCCAGCTAGGCACTCTGCCTTGAGTAAGCAGCCGGAATAGATCTTCGGCCCCACTCTCGCTCCCACCCGCACCCGCATTGCTCAACCATGACCACTCTGGATTCTGATGAGTCCGCGGAATCATATTTTGGGACACAATTGCCCCCACCCACCCTCGACCAGGACATAGCCGGCGTCAGGTCTTTCGTACATCGACAACGAGGTCTCAACAGGAAAGTGGTACTCGTGACCGTAAGCGTTACCCCCATTCTCCATCTGTTGGCTCAAATGTCCTTGCCAAGAGCGGTGGGACAACTGTCCCTTTAGAGCTCAATGTGTAAGTGTATGTCGTCCTCTGTGCTCAGGGCTCATACCTTTGCGACACTCTTAGGGTTCGCTTTCTGGATAATTTCAGCGCCGGTGGGTCAACCTCGAACGTGTCCATAACGTCAGAGGCCTGAACGGCCGACCAGGCACCCGAGGAGCAACGTCCGCCGAGTACTTCCTTAAGGCCGGCTATGCCGTCATCTTTATGCACAGGCAGTTCAGCCTTCAGCCATTCAGCCGCCACTATTCTCACTCCACCAATCCTTTTCTCGACTTCCTTGAGATCGAACCAAACCCAGACAAGTCCTCCGCCACCCCAAACATCACCGTAACGCGTTCGGAACGTGATGGTCTGCTTGATGTGTTGACGGCGTACAAATCGGTTCAACAATCCGGCTTGCTTCATACCCTTACATTCGTCTCCGTTAACGAATATCTCTGGCTACTTCGTGCCGTCAGCCAGGAGCTATCTGTACTTGGTCGGAGCGTGTTGTACTACCTTGCCGCTGCAGTTAGCGACTTCTTTCTGCCCAGACAGAAGATGGTGTGTTCCTCTTCCCCAGTATCGACCGACTGTTGAATCCATTGGTTTGTAGTCGGAACACAAAATACAATCGGGCAAAGGGAGCCTACTGATCGAGATGGATCAAGTACCCAAGATATTGAAGCCAATGATAGACGAATGGTCTCCTGATGGTTTCGTAGTCTCGTTCAAGGTGAATTTATTGGCGTATCATCAGTTGGTCGTATTCACGACACTCCCAGCTCGAAACAGATCCTGCTCTGCTGGTTCCCAAATCCCGCGCTGCGCTGGAGCGCTATGGACATCACCTCGTTATTGGAAACGACCTTCATCGTCGTAAGCATGAGGTGGTGTTCGTTTCGCGCGAACATCAAGGTACCGCAGCGAGAGACGTCGGCATCAACTGGTTACGTATCTCTGGGGACGCGGTAAACGCGCGTGGACACCCAAAGGAGATCGAAGAGGATATCGTAGCGGAGCTCACCAAACGGCATCAGGCCTGGATAGAAGGGCCGCGGTCGTAGCGACGTACATGAGGGCGAACACGCCACAACTTGCCTGAGGAGCATTGTCGGAAGTATCGGAAGTGTGTAAAATATCCAATTGACGCGATCACATGACATGCCGTACAATCACAATTCGAACGAGCTTTGGCTTTGGCCTCAAGCTGCCACTCATTAGAAAAGTCCCCTTCCACTCTTTCAGTCGTAGAACTATCATTAAGCTATTTAATGGGAATCCAAGGCCTTCTTCCCTTCCTCAAGTCGATTCATAATCAACGACACTTACGTGAACTCTCCGGCCAGACGCTTGCTGTCGATGGCTATGTATGGCTTCATCGCGGAACGTATACGTGCCCCACGGAGCTGGCGACGGGAAAAGCGACGTGCAAGTAAGGTGTTTGCGTGTTGCTGTATCCACGTTCGGGAAAACTGATCTCGTCGGTAAGATACGTCCACTACGCGATGCAGAGAGTCCGTCTCCTGCGTCACTACGGCATACATCCGTACATGGTCTTTGACGGTGGACGTCTTCCGGCTAAGCGTGGAACGGAGGAGGAACGAAGGCGCAGACGGACGGAGAATTTGGCGCGCGCGAACGCGCTGGCGGCGGAAGGGAAGCACACACAAGCTAGGGAATACTTCAGTAAATGTATCGACGTCACGCCGGAAATGGCGTTTCAGCTCATCAAGGTACGTCGCTGAACGGTTGCTCCCACCTAAATGCGGCGTTTGACAAGTTTTGCAGGCGTTACGCGCCGAGGGCGTCCCCTACGTCGTCGCTCCCTACGAGGCCGATGCACAGCTCGCCTACCTCGAGCGCACGGGGATTGTCGACGGAATCATCACCGAAGACTCTGACCTTCTCGTGTTTGGTTGCAAGAACGTATATTTCAAGCTGAACGATGTCGAGTGCACAGTCATCTCAATCTCACGGGACGACTTTGGAAAAGTGACGGACTGCTCTCTGCGAGGTTGGACAGATGGGCAATTCCGTGCGATGGCAATCCTCAGCGGATGCGATTACTTACCAAGTATTCCTGGTGTCGGACTCAAGACTGCGTGGACACTGCTACGCAAATACCGGACGCCGGAAAACGTCATACGCGCACTGCGACTAGAAGGGAAGAAATCCGTGCCACAGGGATATCTAGACGCATTCGTGGCGACGGAGAAGGTTTTCCTGTACCAGAGGGTGTATGACCCACTGGAGGAGAAGTTGGTAAATCTCACTCAAATACCATGCGGCGAGGCCCTCAGTCCGGCTGACGGGGCATTTATTGGAGAGTGGGTTCTGACAAATTAATATCCGAACAGCCGGCTTATATCCGCATGCAGGGACGTAGCCCCGGCTGTGGCAAAGTTGATTGCCACGGGCGAAGCGGACCCTAATACACGGTCGCCCATCGAGGATATTAACCCATCTTTTGCCCCACGTGTTGTCAAGCCATTACCCTTCAAGCTACATGATCTAAATTCTTCGGAACCAAGAGGGAAGAAAGGCGAGAAGCCCAACGCCGCAAGCATCTTGAGCTTTTTCAGTGTGTGAGGGTTTCACGACCGAGCTCAGTCTGTGCTAATTCGACTATCTGTAGCTCCCAAAACAAAAAGCCCCGCACCAAAAACGTCTTCAGGACCGACCGTTTCTCGAATTGTCGCGGGTCGTGCCAGTGGAAAGCGCCGACTTTTCGGGCTCGTGGATGGCGACCTGGATACCAAGCGTAAAAAGTTGCTTGAACGCGATGAGGAAGAAAACGTCCCGAGTCCTGTTCTGAGCCACTTTTTCAGCAATGTCGCTGGACCATCACGACTCCGAACTACGACGGAAGAGGATGGGGTCCTAGGTACTCAGGAAATCGTGCTGGTCGCAGATCTCGATACCGACGAAGTAGAAGACGCTGAGGCATGCGACGAAGAACCTGACCAGGTCGCTCAGGAAGACGGATATCTATCACCGGGCCCATCACTGAAGCGGCTTAGCACGCCTGACTTGTCTTCTCCGCCGCGACCTCTAGATCCATCTCGGGTTTTTCAGCATGACAGCTCCACACAAGACTTCCCCGTCGACATCTTGTCGAGTCCAGAGACTCGGAAACCAGCAGTGCCTTTAAGAAGTAAATCCCTTTCGGGTAGAGGGAACGAACCATTTGGGTGTATCCTTGTCCCGGACACGCCCCGAAAATCCCGGTCGGCACACCCAGTGGGTGGACAAGGCGCACATGTGCTCTGTGGGCCTGACCTTTTTGAAGACTCGGATGTCGTAGAAATTGACGATTTTGGGACGCCGCCTTGCTCTTTCGGAGGCTCCACCCAGTCTTCGTCGAGTCTCGAACCGCCTGCGAGCCAGGGAGTGGCGCGTGCGGTAGCATACAACGAGGTGCTTGATCTGGAGGATGACATCGAATTTATCGGCGTGCGGCGGGCAAGCCAAGATGCTGTCGCACGAGGCTGGTGGTCGAAATGGGCCCGTGGGGGCGTTACTGAGCCGAGCCGCGGCACGGCGAAAGATCTAAATCGCCATCGGGTGCGTCTGTCACTTTATTGGCTTAGAGACACTTTGCCTATTTGCAGGTATATACGCCTTTGCGACGTCGAGAAACGACGGTTACTCCCGACGGCCTTCATGGAGCGTTAAGGTTCTGGCCGAATGCGAACACTGCCAACGACAAGAAGGCACCAACAAATCGTAGAACTACCCGTGAGGCTGGCTCGGCGAGGAGAAGTCTGATCCCTTCCGAATCGGAGCATAAGGTGGAGATCATTCGACGTCGTAGAAGCACCGGGACGGTCGAGTCCGGCACTGGGACTAGCATGAGAGTGGCGTAGTGGAGTGGAGCGGGATTGGTTCTGAGGTGAGAGTCTACCGAAGTCGATAGATGTATCACGATTTTATCGTTCGTTAGGGAAGATAATTTATTTTTCGACTGCCGAGAAGATGGCTCTGGAGGAAAGGGGTGGAGATGGAGGTGGAGATTCCCGATTTCTGACAGCGATTCGCAAAGGATGAAGCATCGTATGGCTCAAGGCGAGTTTAACCTGATCTAGCTCGGCGAGGGCAGATCTGGCAATCGAATGGCCATTCTCAACTTGTGTGTGTCGAGACATTCTCATTCCTCTGTCCTTATCGTACTTAGTTCTCGCTCGACCAGAATGTTCACTCCCTCCGCATCCCCCTCCTACTGAATGGACAGCCACTCCCACTTTCACTCTAATTCTGACCTCACAGCCCATCGCATACATCCATTTCACCTCTCTTTTAACCAAGGCCTCCTTGGCGGTCCCTCTCTCCATTACCCTCCCGCTCAGGCGAAACCCGACCCGTCTCTTCGATCGCCCCCTCACCACCAGTCCATCTCATGGCCTCCTCTCCTGTCTCTTTCTGGTCCTGCCCAACACCCCCGCGTTGACATCAGCCGACCTTGGGTCAAGCCAACTCCCGAGGTGTTTCTCCCCGCCAGCGGCGCCGATTCACAGAACTATCATAGCTTTCTATTATTGGAGCCCACGGAGACCAGCGCAAATTTCTCTTCGGACACGGAGCCGTTTGACCCGTCTGCTCTGCCTACCTTGGCCAACTCCATGTTGGCGGTTGATACCCGCACTGACCACCCTCGAGAACCGGTCGTGTACTTTTCTGGCTCGGAGTCTGACTCGGGACACGAACTAGACGACGAGCACAACGCAACTCGGGACGCCAGCAAAGATCAACCGACGTCCATCCTTACCGTTTCCCCTCGGGCAAAGCCACTGGACGTGGTCCTATCTCATCGATCCGCTTCCTTTCTGGCTATCGAGGTGCCTACCCCTTCGTCCGCATATAATTCCCCTCCGACTCACCGTTCCTCGTTAGGGAGGTAAATCGGATTTTTCTTCGAAAGATTTGGAATGCCCCTCCAGAACCCCACGTCGCACCCGGTCATCGTCCAGAAAACCCAAGATGCATCAGTGCCAGACTTGCAAAAAGTGGTTTCCGCGACCTAGCGGACTCGCTACCCACATGAATGTCCATTCAGGCGCAAAGCGTAAGCACACTGTCCTGACCCCGCTTTTTCTTTCTTCTGACGCGCACGCCTGGCCATTTGGTTTGTCACAGCATTTACATGCCCTGTGAAAAGTTGCAACAAGAAGTTTGCCGTTCGATCGAATGCCAAACGTCACCTCCGCACGCATGGCATTACGCCCACACCTGACATGAGCTTCATATCCACGCCGGTAGAAGGAAATGATGTTACGACAGCTCCTGAGCCCGCTTTCTGGATACCGCAGAGTCTGAAGGAACGACACCTCAAAGTGGAAGACCTTGATACGTGTCCGTTGTTACTCTCCGCGTTGCCCCTCGTCCGTCCATCTACGTCCATGTGGCACGGTGAGCTCGTGTACGAGGAAAGGGACTCGTTTGCCGATGCGCCAGTTGCTCCGTACCACCCCGCTTATGTATGTCGCGACGTTTGACTCTCCAGGACTCCAGGACTTGCGACTGACACTGTGCAGTGGAGACGTTTGCCTGGACCCGCCCCCACTACCGTCGTGACATGCGTCAATCGCTCATCCTGAGCAGCTCAGGTTCTTTGTGAAACTCCTCTATCATATCATCTTTCTTGATTTCCTTTCCCGGTGTCTTCACTCATTCGGTTCTCAATCGCTCGTAATCGCTCGTTCTTGGGGTAAGAGTGCACTGTACATAGGTGGTAGTAGGGGACGTTGCCGAGTCTCTCTTACACGTAAGCTATAGATAATTATATTGTGACAAGCTACGACTTTGTAAACAGAAGAAGATAGGTGGTGCGCACGAATTGGCCTCGTAGACCAGCGCACGCGACCGCGACACGGGTGACCTTGCTCACCGACCAAAAAAAAGTTCTTGTTAAAAGTTCTTTGCAAGCATAAGGTTACATCCGCTCCGTAATCTGTTCTGTGCGGACTATTGGACCATAAAGAACGCGGTTGACTAAACCAATGGGTATATCATACGCCTCTGGTATCGAGTCCGGTCGCGCGTAAGTGAGGTAAGGATTGGGGTTACTGGCATCCGGGTATTGCGCCCTTGAATCTGCCAGATAAGGCACTTGATCAGCCCATATACGGAAGAGAGTCGGAAGTGGGGACTAACCGGTAAATGTGTTGAGCTCTGAGAAGCTTGGTGTACCTCTAATGGCCATTGAAAAGTACATAAAGTATGTGAGCAGGACAGTCACAACTGTCCATGCAGGGACAAGAAGAGCCCATTCACTAAAAAAAAAAAAAAGAGTGAGTTTCATCTAGCCGGAGAAAGCAAGTGAGTTTCCATTTCACCGATTAGGATACCAGGTCACCCCAAGCCGTATGATCCACTCGTCTGGGAGGATCGCCCAAAGGAAGTACAGGACAAACGCGAGGTAGGTCACTGCCCACGCGACGAACCCATAGAACTCGGGCGCACGGCTCCGCGATTCTACAGGTGGTAGCGGAGGGAACCGAGCCAAAGGCGACGTTGGTGATGTGGGCTCTTCATCTTCGCCGTCCTCGCGAGAAACCATGTCACATAGGGCAGTAAAGGCGCGGAATGCACCGGCCCGAATGAGGACAATATAAATGACATGAATTGGAAATCAAAAAGGCGCTTATTAATGATCGGGCTAACACGATATAAATAATTGCAAACAAAATGATACCAGATGTATTTCTTAGATTGCCTTCCTGGTCGCGGGATCTTGCCCGAATCCCGTTTAGTCGGACCAAAAAAACTCAGACGTGCATGAAGGAAGGATATTATTTTTTTAAGAGCGTGCACTACTTCTATTCCACGGTAGGTCCGGACTTCCTGTCGTTGCGGACGGGTTGTTCTGGACCCGAGAACTACATATGTCCGCACTAAGCCGACGTCGAAACTTGAAGCACGAACAACAGTGCAAACGTCAGGAGCGTCCCAGGGTGTGTTCCCGTTGATAGGCGGTCCACGTGGCATCAAGACTTGCGAGTGCCCATCACATTGCCATCCTACCGCCGGGGGACATCAGACAGTGCGACTCTGGCGATGAACTGCGGCGGACTTGCCATTTCAAAGGAGACTTCGACGCTCCTACTCTCACTGTCAAAGCCGGGATGCGAAAGCAGACGCAACACCCTGAAAAGAGAGAGATGTTTTCTTTGGGTATTTGGCATAAAGAAAAAAACAAGGAACCCTGTTGTCCTGGTCTCCGGAACAATCAACACACGATATGTCCGGTTAAGTGGAAGATAGGTGCCGCCTGGATGAGTAAGTCAATCGACCACTGCGCCCACGTTGGGGGACATGGGATGAACCGACTTGCCAAGTTGAGGGACAAGAACAGCCCGCGAGCCTGTGTCAAAACTCGCTGGAGAGCCATCAGGAGTGAGAAGTTTTGTAGCCATTTGATTAGTGATCACAACCTGTTCATCAAGTCGTATAAGCGGAAGCTAGGACGGGACATGTGTTCGTGGGAGTACTGAGATATCAAGTGAGGAGCAAAGCCTGGCCAGGACTTGCTTCACGCGGGCGAACAACGTTGCTCGCCTAGATTGCGTTAAAGTCGGAGAGGTCTGGAACGGGAACCAGATCGAGTTCAAAACGACGAGGCGGATCTGAAGGCCCCTCTGTCAGTGGGAACCAATAGACAATAAATTGTCGTAGCCTTATTCACTGATCGACGGTTTTCTAGGAACGAGGGAAGGTTATGCAGAAAGACTAGGAGAGTTGGTAGTGTAAATATGTTCAAATAGTGTACAAGGTCAAGGGTGGTATCGGGGAGATTTCTTGAGCCTGGAAGGTAGAATGAATGAGTAGCGGTAAATAGAGTGCTCTTGCCTACAAAACTCAGAATGGAGTGAGGCCGGACTTGTCATATTTTGCATGTCTAGAACGTGATCAGGGTACGGATTTGCAGTTGCCTTATGTCCTACCGATGAAAAGCACTTGGTCATTTGACGACACAGCGTTGGACACGAACTTGACTACTAAAGACTCTTTCGCCGTTCCTGGTGGGCCTGAAAGCTCCAGGATATGACCACTGGGCAAGCCATTCCCTAGAAGCCTATCTAGAGGTTCGCATGATGAGAGAAATCTCTTGTAAATCGAGACCAAATCCGCGGCAGATCGACCCAGCGGCAGGCTCGAATTCACTGTGTTCATGTTCGTCGCGGTAAACACCAAGGTAAACACGAGAACTGCCCCGTGATCGCGTGATCTCTTGTGGTGGTCACGGGTTCTGGTCGCGACAAGCGACAAAGTCAAACTTGAACTTGAACACGCGACTCTTGGTTGAACTCGAACATTATCCTAAATCAATATCCCGTGCACGTCCTTTTTACCTACACCCTCACCCCCTGCCCTATCGTTTATCTCAGTCTTGTACTTGGCTTACGCTATACCTTGACTGCAGATGATGCCGGCCTCTGACACAACCCTTTTCAAACACGCCCGGGAAGCATCAACTGTGAGGGTGGATCAAGTTCCCAGAGGCGGTTAGTGCCCACCTTAAACCTGGCAACTGTGGTCCTTACATTTGACAATAGGCGGGCGGGAGATAGTGGAGTATTTCAGGGACCACATAGGTATCCCTGTTAACCTACGCCCTCACCTCGCCTTTTAACCAGAACGTAGGCCCTATCAAAAATGTTGACCTCTTTGGAAATACACTGGAAATTACATTTTCTAACCCTGATGCTGCTACGTGCGTCTGTCATCTTTACTCGCCGACTCACCGTTTCCGACTCGACCTCCAGGAAGTCTCTCTACATGTCTGGACACACTATATCTGGTCACCTTATGTACGTCCTGTGTTTCTTCCTGGTGGATTTTGACTTTTGGGAATGAGCGACGTTCTCTATCACTCCAAATATCGCCCCCTTTGTTATAAAACTTCGAACTATCTGACGATGGTCCTACTATAGAACTGTCACAGGCGGGTCGCCTCCAAAATCTCGTGCAATGTCACAAGTTAAATCCCCGGACATGCGCCGCAATCTCTATGTACTTGGGCTGCCATTCGATCTATCCAAGTGAGTGTCATTCAAGGTGTCAATCGCACAATCTAGGCGATGCTAATCAGCGTAGCAGGGCAGAGCTGTCTTCTATTTTTTCACAGTTCGGAACTGTGACCCACAGTGTCATCCTCGCTACCGTTGATAACGCATCTCGCCGTCGCGGGTTTGTAGTGATGTCAAACCACGCCGAAGCGAAAATTGCCATGGACAATATCTCTCAAACGAACATCAGGTACGTTGCCGCGATGGCCCCACGCACTCGCCATTTACTTGACCATGTACCCCGCAGAGGCTCTATCGTTGATGTATCTTGGGCTGTTGTTCAGCGTTCTCAAGGTGTGCTTTACTTACTAGGAACTTATCAGCTTACCAATAGAATCCACACCCAGGCTTTCTTGATGGCGGTGATAGGACTGTTACCCTAGAAGGCCAAGTTGACTCAGCTCCTCCTAGCGACGATCGTAGTTCCACTCCTGTTCCTGCGTTCCAGCCCTCTGGTCTTTTGTGTGACCACCCCAAAGTCAGTCCACTCTCGGGTGCTCGGTCTCGTCATGCAAGCATCTTTGTTCGAAATCTTCCTGCACTTCTATTTGCTCAAGATTCTGACCTGGAGCCCTTGTTCTGCCCGTTCGGCGACGTTATAGAAATACGAAGACAGGGCGTATCTTCGGCAGCCTGGTCTCACACCGATACCATCTCCGTGGTTGTCACCTATTCGTCAGTTGCGGGCGCAAGAGAAGCCAAGGCAGTTCTGGAGGGTCAGCGCTATGGAGACATTCCTCTCATAGTGGAGTATCTCCCATCATTCGACTGCAACGCCGAGACTGGCTGGAAATATGGTCGTGATCGTGTTGCTGGGTCATCCTTGAATCCCTGCGCGTCTCCCTTTGTCTCTGACACCCCCTCGGCTGCCTCTGCTCCCCCTACTTGTCTCGTCTCTGGAACTTTCCCGGACTATTTTTCGAAACCTACGTCGAGCGGATCGGCCACCCTTCTGAATCGTTTCTCGCTCTCGGAACCTGTCGCGCAGGGGTACAGATCGCTTCCTGCCTCCGGCTTTCCATCGCGGTCCAACTCTGCTGCGTCGTGGAACATTTCACATGCACGCCCGAGTTTCCATGCGTAGCCAGCGGTGCAGACTTCGTAACCAATCCGTAGCAACCTTTGACAGTCTCAAGAAAGTCTTCCTATTATGATCCGTCAGCGATACCATTCCCCAAATTTATCTTGCGCTCCACCCAAAATACTAGAAAATCCAACCGTCAGCTTCGTGTTTATGTTTGGTTGCTCAATTCTATCGACTATTTGGTATGTTCACCTGTAGCAACGTCGTGTCGTCGCGGAGTTGATCCAGGAATGATCGCTACCAGGCAATTGTTGGTCATGGACCGTGTGTAATCATTCCTTCATAATTACGGCGCCTTCTTGTTGTTTCCGCTCTCTCCAACAATCAAGTCATGATGTTTTTTCCCTTTCCTGTGATGTATTAGTTTTCCGACCACTGGTATTATAGAAATGATTACCACGCCCCGATGAAGTGACTTGGCTCTGACCGGAGATTTCGGCCCGGATGTTATGTCCTCTGACGACTCTGACACAGGCGCAGGCGGTGGTCGACTCAGAAGACGACCACAACGTGTCCGGCCTTTACCACGACCTTCATTATCAAGTGGTTTCGTGGGACAAAGCATCCAGGAACTGCCTGAGTTAAACGAGGTTCACGGCTCTGCACCAAGTAATGAACTTACTCGTATCGCGACATCCTCACACTCAGCAGGGCTTGGAGGAGAAAATGCCCCGTCGAATGACGCAAGAAATATGTTCTTTGTAGGAACGGTGTTGACAGAGTCTCCTGTCTCCAGCCCGAGTCCATCTGACGATCAGAGGCCGTTCTCATTGGGCCTTCTTCCACCAAGAGGTCCACTGCCTCGTCCACGCCCTGTCAAGAAATCGTCGTTGCTTTCCAACATATCTTCCTCTGCCTCCGACCTCGCCACCATTGATGAACCTCCCTCACCCTCTCGACGACGATGGGATGATCTCCGCCATCACTTCCTGCCTCAACATTTGTCCAGTCGCGCTTCAGACATCCAGTCCTCTTCTACCCCACCTCCTGCGTTCTTTGCACCCCAACGCCCTTCCACGCCCAAACAATTTCGAATGCCTAAACTTGGATTCAGGCAGGTCGTCGAACAAGCCCCGGGAGCGTTGGTGGATCAAATCACGAGGTTTGAGGATGATATTCTCAGGGCATCAAGAGCAGTGCGCTTTGCTGAACCCAGAGCACAGAGAAGGGAACGCGAGGGAACACTCGCGACCGTGGCAACGTCATTTAACATGAGTTTCATGAGTTCGAACGCAAGCCTGGGGTTGGGCACGCCAACTCCAAACTACCTACCGCCCAGTCGCGCAAAGGCCGTGCGGAGACCACCATCCCTCCAGTCCATGTCTGTATCGCACTCGCCATCAGCAGCCCCCACTTCCCTATACACTGTCATTTCGTATTATGCGTCCATCACCCCTAGCCAAAAGGACTCCACAATTGTTTTACCACACGAAAGCGAGGTCCTTTCTGCCTTATTGTTGCCTTTCGTGAGCGTCCGGAGCGAGAAGGACGTCAATGAACAACTACAAGCAATGGAGGCTTTTGAGACCATAGTGAAGACCTGGCGAGCAGCCTCAGAAGTGGTAGTACATTGACAAACGTCGCCTATGTCTCTTCTAACTGTTTGTCGGTGTCATAGGCATTTCTCGAACGCTACCTTTGGTGCTGCAAAGTTGCACGAATTACCCAAGATAAGACGGGCGTTCGGATGAAGGCTCTCGTCGCCTTATCCACCTACTTATTTTCCTCTGCTGGCCTATTCGCCGCTGGCTCCTTCGTCCATTTACAGACACTGTTTCAGTCGTTGTTTTCTCTACAAGTATCTCTACTCGCCGAAGGTGATCCGGAAGGGGCATCGTACGTACGCGAACTTATCGACGGTGTAAGAAAGGTCGGACGCAAAGAAGGGCTTGGTAGCTCCATGTTGGTCCAGAAATACGAGGTCCAACTCGTTTCCGAAGCTGATACTCAAGCAATCTTCGAATTCGCGGTCATTATGGCTTTGGCGGCCTGCTTGGAGAGTGCAATGCAGGGCGAGCATCGGTATATCCTACATTATCTCGTGGAGATGAAGGTAAGCATAAGTTGCATCTCCTGGTCCTTGTGAAGTGATCTTTCTATAGGAAAGCGGATTCGGTGACATTGCATCGTTCCACCATTCACCGGACCTGATGCGTCTTAAATCACTCTGCGTCGCTCACTGTTCTCATGCACTTTTAAGTTTTCTGCCCTCAAGTGATGGGGCGCAACGATCCACTGAAGACCATTACTTGGTCTTTCGAATCCTTACCGAATCATTGGTTCCAACGGCCCATACTCTCATCCACGATGAGGTGTTTGACTGCAAAGTTGTTTCTGCCAGGCTCGCTCTTAATATTCTGCACCTGTCTGGTAAAGAGACCGGTATCGCATCCCTTATTGGAGAGTGGTATCATGGTCACGATCAATGGAGAGCGGCTTTTGAAGCCGCAATCCAAACTATGGTCGGTGTTGTTATCTGCGTACTCGCAAAGCTCCATTCTGTTTTTCGCAGGTGAAAGAGGACGATTGGCAAGCGGTGGTCACACTCCTCACGGCTCTAATGGAACAATTACCAAACGAATTACGCTTTCCAGCTGCAACTAAGTTTCTTCCGGCATTGAATGAGGTGCGTCACACCTAGCACCAGCGTTTTCTTCGGCTAAGAATACCTATCAGAAACTCGTTCTCGACCCACCTCCCTTTCCTTTCCCGGAATTCACAGAACTTCTAGAGATAGTCTCCCAAAAGCTCCCAAAACTCTTCTATAAGCCTCTATTTGCTTGCGCGGCGGGAACCAAGACCTCTTCTGTTTTAGACCATTTGCGGACCGTAGCAATGCTAGCGCGGTACCTTCCGTCCTTCTGGATCCGGGACGCCGAAATGTTACTGGTAGTCATCATGAGCGATTCCAGGAGTACAGACCAGGATCCACAAGGCGATGTAGGGCCTCAGTGGGGTCAAGTCCGCCTCGGCCAGCTTGCAATTTTGATTGAGCTTATCGCACATGTTCAATCTGAAAGACATGGTAAAGACGCCCAGACAGTGAGCTTTGTCCCGTCCGATTTGATCCAACGCTAAGCGACGTAATCAGATCTCCACCCCCGCGTTTCTTACTCAGGCTCGATTCTTCTTCGCATTCGAACATCGCCTCGGTGCATTCCTCGATGGGAAGGTAGTTTGAATACTTCCATATAATTGCGTTGACTGACTGGGACTTAAGGAGCGCACGCTCTTAATACCGGTAGTCCAGAGAATATTGTTGGTCATCCTATTTTTCGAGGTCCGACTGCTCGTAGGCTCTTTGAAACCGTAGGCTCATCTTCATACCCCAACCCCCGATAGCTGATGCCTGCTCAGGGCCCAATGGTTGTCTCGTGTCATGTCTTGGATTCTTAGCTCCGAGGAAGACACACGAGCTGCGCAGAGTGACATAATTACGATTCACGAAGCACTCGCCGATATTTATAGTTCGCTTCAGCGGTGGTCACCGACCTTGCGAAAGGTAGTAAACTTACTCGACCCTATCCACAGTTTTACACTGACTTGGCGAAGCACGAAAGCGTTTTTCTCTTGTCACCTTCGGCCTCACTGGATGGTGGACTGTCGCCGGCTCATCTACCTGCAATCACCCCCCCTCCCTTCCTCACTTTCTTTGCCCGGGGGCGACACTTGGAAAACTTTTTCAAGGGTCTGTTGAGCAATTCGCTTCGTCTCCTGGTGGCAGTCTCTGGCCTTATATCCAAGGAGGACCACGAGAGTCTTTGTCCATTCCTTTGGCAAAGCTGCCTCACTCAAGCGGCGTCTGGGATTCAAGCCTCGGTGGGTCCACATTTGGCCGGCGTACATCCTATTGATTCCGGGTTCATCACTCCACACAGGCAACTTTCTTGATTATGCAGTGCGCAGAGAAGGTTCCGACTGCTGTTCTGAACCTAATAAAGGCCGATATTAAAAGGTTTGCCTTTGAACAAGTGTCTTTATAAGAGACTTCACATTTGGCGTTGACAGTTCGGAGGCTCCCATTCGTCTTCTCGCAGCGCGCCGCTTGAGCTTGATCTCTGGATGGCGTTTCCAAATGTTGTCGCAGGAATACCTTGTTGATAAGAATTACCGAAGGCCGTTTAAATATGCTCCGACCCCCGTCTCATTCATGCCCACGGACATCGGCTCTAGTTCTTTCGTGTTCAGGGAGGACTCGGAAAAGGGGAGCGTCGTTAATGGGCGGGTTCTTCCGCTAGAACTTCGAAAGAGGCTCGCAGATATAGGCTGGACCCAAGATGAAAATGCAACGGACCAAAAACGCGAGTGGATTATGACACCTTTCTCGCTATTTTCTATGCAGCAGCTTGAAAAGCTGGACGCCGGTCTTCCCACGTCAGTCACATCAAGTTCTTCACAGCCTGGAATTCACGAAAGCCCTTCGCCGCCTTTGGCAGAACAAAGGTCATTGTCGTCGTCGTCGTCACCCCACGGTGTCAAACGTCGGTCCATTTTTGTGCCAACCTTGGCATCAATCCTACCCGACCTAGCAGCGCTTGCGTACGATACTGACCACATCGTCGCCAACGCCTCTCGGGTTGCGGTCATGGACTTGATGCGACACGACCCAACCCTCATCACCAGACCTGCTTTCGACGTCTTATCAACAGGAGAGACTTCTTTCCAATTCGTTTTCTCAGTCCTTAGGCGCTACATTTATACCCATAGTACGCTCCCCCCTGCCATGGCACACCACCTATTCAATCATTTGGCGGGTCTTCTCAAGCTCTCTGCAAGGCAAGGTGAAGGCGAGGACACACTCATGAGGTTCGCCTACACCGTTCCGCTACTCTCGAAGCTTGTTTCCCAAGTCAGCGACATGTCTCTACGAGAACTTCGGCGTGCCAAAGTGGATATTTTCTTGATCCCGTCTGGTTCGCTTTGGTTTTCTTCCTCTACTCCCGCAGGTCCCATGTTCCCTCGGTCTCTAAGTGAAATCACAAGCAGTTCTGAGGTGGCTACGTTACATCGACTTGGGAGGGTAGTACTCGTCCGAGTCGCCCAGAACCTGTTATTTATGAATATGCTTAAGCGCAATCGCCAAGAAGTCCAGGCAATCAGGAAAAACATGTCTCGCTTAGTTCTACCGACCACGGCAGACGCTGACCAACGATCCTCGGATCCGCTTTCTTTCTTGCCAAAGAAGGAGAGAACCACGTATTTCAAGACTACCCTAGGCGCCAATACCTCCGCTCTCTCCCTTTTACTCTCAAGGTGTCACGTCCTTCTAGTTACTGAAATCTTTCGCTCTCTTCCGCGTCACCTCAGTGACAGGAGCGAACTTGCTGTCATTATTGATGGTCTAAATGAGATATTGCTTGTTCACGGGGACGACATTGGAATTGTCGCACACGTCCTTATTGGTGAGGCAATAGTCGCATTCGAACATTCTTTGACTCATTCCGCTCTAGCTTTGATGACAGCCAGCGCACGCTTTCATCGGCTGTTCACTTCAGGTGGAGGCTACACCCTCTTCATATCTGTCCTCTTCAAGGTTTATTCCGAGTCGGAATCCAACGAGGGCGTCAGACTCGCGATAGAATACTGCATAAATCGGTTCTACGCCGTCCATCAAGAGGCCTTTGTCTTCCAAGCTCTTAACGTGCTTTCCCACATAGTCATGCTTCCCGAAGTAGACGGTCCTTGGGTAGCTAAGCAAATATTCTTACTCCTCTCCACACTCAAGGACCACTCTCCCGTACATGCTGCCGACGCTGCTGGTATTCATGGCTGCAACAAAACGCAGGAACAAGAAGCCCTGATGGTTCGCACGGCGGAGGAAAAACCCCAGGCATTCCTCGCTTTATTGCGAAGGGGCAGTGGATCACAAGGAGAGAACGTCGGGATCATGATTCCGGATCAATACGAAGGCAGTAATCTTGCTTTGGACAACTTCGTTCGGCTTCTTCTGACCGTGATTGGTCATAACCCCAATATCCGGCGTGCAGAACAGTTCCTCCGTCTGCTACGACTTATGGCACCGCATATCTACGATTCATCCCCCGCTGCCCGGAATGTGCTTCAGGAAGGCATCTCCGCCTTGAGCACCATCTTTATATCCCGTAGCGCTGGAAAGCCCAAGAGTACTGAAAACCCACAGATCAGTGGCGATGAAACAAATAATGTGTTCTCCCAAGCCGCTGCCGCTAGTATCGACCTTTTCGAGGCAGCAAAAAGTCCGAGTGACTTCGTGGAGATGAGGCTTGACTACCTCTCTCTTGTCGCAGAATTCACGAAATGCGGGGGGTACTTTGGACCTGTGGCGCTCGGGCGCATCTTTGGTCTTGTTAGGACAATGTTCAAGGAATCCGATCCTGTGGGCGGCGAACGGGTGGCTTCTTTCTTGGGCTCCTTAGCTCGTAATGTCCTCGTACGAGGTTCATCCAACCTCCAACTAAAGCAGGTCCTTACCTTCTTAAACGAATTGGCTCCTATTCTCAAAGCCTATGCTACGGACGCGGACTTTTCTGGAGTACTGGAAGTCGTCGTTCAGCTGGCAGAAGACCCCGTATATGCCAACCAGCCTGCGTTCTCGCTTATAGTCGTCACGCACTTCTGTGCAACTGGTTTGGAGGTGTACGAGCGACTAGCCTCGGAAGGTCCTACGTTTTTCACGCCGTTTCAGCACGCACTGGTCAGGCTTTTGTGTCGGGCGACTCTTCTGGCAGGCGCTGACGTCGTGAGCCTGATTGAGCAGCGCCCTTTGACATTCGAATTCGTTGCTGGCATTCTGTACCCAATGACGTTGAACCTACCTACGGCCGCAGAGGTTGCGAGTGACACCCGTTGGATGGTGGAGTCCTGGCGCAGGACAGCGACCATACGAACGTCGATCTGCCTCCTCCATCTAGCTATGCAAGCCTGTCAAAGACAAGGACCCGCCAGCGACAAGGCAGAGAAGTCTTCTCAACCTGAGCGTAGCCGTTCACAAAAACAGAAGAAGGGTTCCGTGAAAAGATCACCGGCCGCAACCCTCTCGATCGCACTTCAGACTCTCAAAGTAATCGTGTTGAGGGCAGAAGACGACATATCTAAATTTTCTCCGGGCATTTGGGTGCAGATGGGATCGCTCCTTAAGAGCGTACTCTCGGCTGGAAGCGCAAGATTTGCGGTCCATAACCAAGGAGTTTCCATGCCACCATCTCCCACAGAGCCTTTTGCGACTCTGAAGCCCCGACCATCGGAGGATTCAGACCCGTTCAGGTCTTTATCACCTCACATTAACCCGTCTCGCCCTCAGTCTCCCCTGCCTTTATCCTCTCCCCAACCATCTCTCATTGACTATTTACTCTGGTCAATGCTGGAATTTGTTTGCCGTCGCAGATCCTCGCTCATGCTACAGATGCGACTGTTCTTACAAGAGACAACCGCAACTCTCAATGAAGAGCTTCGGGCTCAGCAAGCTCTGCCAGTTCGGGACAGGCGTCTCTCTTATGCGTCCGCATTTTCGAAGCCGCGTGGGAAATCGGGGTATTGGTCGAGAACGCCATCTCCCGACGCCTCACCCTTCCTCGCTCCTGTTAGACCAAATTACGAGGACGTTTTGCTGACTCCGCCCAAGTTAGAACGCAAGCCGGGCTACGCGAGGAGTCCAACTACTCCTGGTGGCTCTGGGGTCGCAGAGCCAAGGATTGTGCACCTAGGACCTGTCGACAACTTTGACATGTTCCGACGGTCACCCTCACCAGGACTTTGGGAGACCGGGGCCAAGTCACGCAGGTGGCTGATGGCTAACTCGACATCAATAAAATCGGCAAAACTCGTACTAGCGACATACCGTCGGATCCGCGCCGTGCAACAAATCATGGGATATACTGAACTACTCCCAGTGCCTGATAGCGTGGACGGGGATGAGGGTGACGTTAGGGTTTGGTCAAGAGGGAGGGCATTACGTGCAATTGAAAGTGAGACCGCAGATCTAATGGAGGAGTTCTGGGAGTCAACTACGGAGGATCAAGGGTAACAAATACCACCTTAATGAACAAATGTTTACCATGATACAATAACTCTCTGTTTACATGTTATATCCAGTATCAATAATCCATAACGTAGAACAGGTTCATAAGACTCCGTGACGTGTGCAGTCCGGAAGTTCAAATGGTAGGAAAGATGAACGATAAAAGAGGGTCGACGTCGTTGCCCTAGAGAAGGAGTAGGGATAATGCGCCAACAAGCGACCATGTCATGCCGAAAGAAGCGCTACACGTTGGAGCTCCGTTGATGAGGATAGACTGATTGGAGAAAGTAACACTCGGTGTCATAGCTGAGGAATTGGCACCATAGACGTAGGAAGTGTCCTTCGGGTCGGGCGGCGTGGGATCCGCGCACTGTACGTCAACAGACTTCAGGAGTGCATAAAAGTGACCTAGGTGCATGTTGAGAACCGAAGTAATGACGAGGCTATCCACAATTTCACCTGTGGACTGGTAGTCGGGATCTTGCCAATTAATCATGCCGCCAGCCCAGTCGATTGTGCCTGGGGAGGACGTGTCGACGCCGGCTGGCCATAAACTACCGAAGCAATGTTGAGACGCCACTCAGATGGCAATACGCGCGAGGGTACCTTATTTGAATGGAGGATGGCGTCGTCGGGTAATGGGCGACACCATCCGCATCAATGGTGTTCGCTTTGTTGACAGTACGGACGACCTTATTGTCCAAGAGGAACGTCAAGTTGTTAGGCTGCCAATCGATCTATTACAATCGAAGGATCAGCACTGGCGCTCAAAGTCGCGGTAGCACAATTGTCCCACAGAGAAAGAATGGTAATGGGAATAAGTATCCGAGATGCCGTTTTCAACTACACTTTGCGTCTCCGCAGCTGTGGGTGGACAAGTCTGAGACGAGCAGAGGACACTGGGAATGGACCGGGAGGAAGCCTACGGATATTACCCTGCCAGTAGAAACTCGTCTGGCCCGTAGTCGTATTGGCACCAGGGAATTCCCAGTCGATCTCGTCCTTGATGTTGCTCATTGTGATGAAAGCAGTCACAACGCCATTCCAACGACCTGTCTTCACTGGATAGAACGAATCAATGAATCATATAGGATGAAAATGGAGTCTTGCGCACTCATTGCGGTAATTTTCCCGTAATGCATGTAACGTGTGGACGATATTCGCGTTCCGCCATTGTTCCGGGTGAGCATGAGAACGAGCTCTCCACCACTTGAGTTGGTGTTGGAGATATCGCCCTGATTCAAAATCCAGTCTAGATAACGGGTCAGAAAAGTGAGTATCGGTATTGGAAATGGTGGCTCACCATACGCAGCAAGATTACCGTCGAACAGACTCGCGTTGGGATAGATGCGTGTCTGATCAGTGAAGGTATACTAGGGAAACCATCAGCAGCCACAAACAGGTAAATTGTCAGAGACACTGACGTTTGCTGATCGACAGATGGGGTTGGGCACACAGGAATTCAAAGAGTGGGAAGCAAGTGGATTGCAGCCACCAAGGCAGAACTAAACGGTCACACCCCATATGAAACCAGCGCCCGAACTGTAGATATGAGGTGAAAGCATACAGTGCCGTCACCACAGAAACCAAAGGGGCCTACTCGTAGTTTATTCACGTCGAATGTGCACGCTATTTAAGGACTTACTGCAGCAAGGGGCCAACGCTGGACATAGATTGGTACTAATACTAGATGGACCGTGGGTGCTGTGAGCCGTGGGAGTGATAGAGCGCCTGAGAAATACCGTGACGTGCCATGTCTGTCCACCCTGAGCGATGACAGCAGCCGTAAGCGATACTACGATCAGCAACAGTGTGCGAGTCATTTTAGCTTTCATTGCTATTTTTACGAAACGAACGAGGGTGCATATTCATATTCAAAATGCGATTAGGG
>JAKELH010000613.1:0-43737 GCA_021525015.1 Lactarius pseudohatsudake | reverse complement strand
AACTCGGATAGTGCACATGCGCAGCATCTCAGTCGGCCTTAACAATAGAACACAGCTGCGGCGAAGACACCTCGTGTTCCCTGATTAGATGGAAGGGTCGAAATTCGAAGCGACTCCATATTGGACTCGATACCACCCCACCCGAGAACCGGTAGTACAGTATTCACCGGTGGACGGCGGAACTTTTATCTCCCTCTAAGACCGTCCGTGATGCTTGTGTCGCTTCCTTTGAATCTATTGGGACATCAGCGGTGGCCACCATCAGAAGCACGATACCCATCTTTGCCATGCCACACTGCGCCGCTGTATGCTGGTGCGCATACTCCCTGACTAGCCCTGCTCGGCATGGTACAGGCGAACTCGACTGTACCGCACGTCGGCCCTCCATGCCGTACCAAACTACACGCAGCACCAGATAACGGCTTGGACCACATATACGTAACGGGTACGCGTAAAAACACGGTGTAAAGCCATGTTTCACAGAACCTATCTGCACAGGCGGTAGGGGGGGTTTAGCTCCGGCCGATACTAATTGGTGGGTGTTTTAGTTGACGTACGCGGCGTGACCGGTAGTATCTTACCAGTAAATGAGGTGCAACGCACCCTTCTCAGAAGCAGGCACTTCGTCTTACTGTAATTCACTTCGCTTCAAGTTGCAGAGGCCAGACCAAAGGCGCATGGTGGCGAAACGCGTGAGTCTGTTACAGGATCGATTTGCTAAAAAAAATTTGCATGATGTCCTCGGTGTTATGATAGGAACTACAGGCAATTCAGTTCCGCCAAGCGCACAAGTGAATTTTTTTTTTCGTGTGTGCGCCTCGAACAGAACAATAAAATTGGCGGCGCCGGGTGACAAGAATCAAAATGTGTCGCCAATTCGGTAAACCAGAAATGATATGTGGACCGGACGGTACAAGAGAATGGACCGCACCGAAAGATCAAGGCGGTAACGAAAGGGTATAGTCAGGAGCCTCGTGTCGTGCAACGAGAGAAACAAACCAACAGAATGTTGCGCGAACCATAATCATAAGAATGGTTGACGTAGACAGTTCCTCGAACCGTTGAGAATGTCTAAGCCTCTGGTGAGAAGGATACATGGAAGACATCAGAAACTCTCAAACGTACTTTGGCGTTGGTCATGGGAAACCAGAAGATGACCAAGCAAGCATTCATGGTCACATAGTCAGGGCCAAAAAAAAGAGGGCTGGGAGCCTTGAACGATGCCGTGGTTTATCTATCATACACCACCTTCCAAGAAAGTAAAATGGGGTGCCTCGTTCAAGGGCATCACGTCGTGAGCTGGCACCTGGTGAGTCATCGGGGCGTGCCTGGATGATGATGCGGATGCAGAAGTGCCGTCCATGCCAGCAAGCATGACAGTCAAGAAAGGCGCTGTGACCGCACGTGAATTGGATACTGTTCGCCCTTTTTCCCAACCTGGAACCGCAACTCTCGAAAAGGCAGCGAACATGTCTTGATGCACGTGGCGGGCCTCGACCATACAGCCAAACCAATTAAAGTAAAAAGGGCTAGTGTAGAAATCGTCAGACGGGACAGCCTACCGGCGGGAGCCAAGTTACAGTGTTGGGTTATAGTTCCGCCGCAAGGAGGGGGACCATGCTGAACACCTCAGCGCTCAGCTCGGCGTTTCTATCGGGGCGCTCGGGCCGAGGGACAGCCACGGTCTGGGGTCACCCCAAGATCACCCCAAGATTTGGCGCAACGTAAAGTATTCGCTGGATGGGGTTGCAAGGCGCCTCGCCAGAACTACAGTACTCTGGACTTTTGATGGCGAGGAGATTAAACCCCAGGCAGCCGAGGTGGTGGGCAGAGTCGGACCATCGTTGTAGCAGTGGCCTGAACTTGGTTGCTGATAACTAGATCGATTGGATATGCAATTGACATGCGAATGTGTGTGAAAACATAACCCGTCGTGGACCTATCATGGAAGGCTGTCCGCATGGGTGGCGCAGATCAACTTCCATAGCGGCACCACTCAAGAGTTGGACAGGCCAAAGGCTTAGGGAGTACGAGGACTAGCAACAGATGAATGATGTACGTAGACCTAGGACGACATACAGTACAACGGGCTGTGTGCGACGTGTCGGATCAGAGGGGGATCGAGGGGATCGACCGAGGATGGTGCGATAAGATTCAACGTGTTATTGATGTCGTTGGGTTCAATTGGGGATGACGATGGCCTGTGTTCTGCGGCGGCGCTTCTTACTCTACCACGGGACCGTGTCCTTGACATATTAACACCTCATGTCTCTCCCACATCCGGTTTTCCCCCCTGCCAGCGAGTTTCCCCCCTCTCGCCAGCTCCTGCATACCTCCCATGCATGGCAGACTCCTTCAGTCTTGTCGTCAATGATTCCTCCCCACTTCTCAGTTACTTTCCCTTCTCCGACACCCTCTCAGTTCCAAATTTCTTTGCTGGGTGGAACCCTTGCTTCAGCACCTCGGCATGCTCGACATTTCCTGGTCAACAAGGGAACGGGACCAGCTTTCATGTCACCTCTCGCGATGGCGCCGCGTTTTCAGTCCAGTGGTGGGGTGTGTCGTTCTGCGACTTTTCCTCTCTACTCGTCTTAACCCTGCGTTTGTAGGCAATGGTATCGACTTGTCCGGTCTTGTCACAGGGAACATCACCTATGACCTTCAGCTCGATGGCCTGACAAACTCCACTGTCACCCCCCTCTTCACCGGGGATAACCCTATTGGCTACGTATGATAACCTCCAGCCAACAAACCACACATTGTCGCTCACCGTCCATAACCCCACTAATTCGTCACTGGCATTGATCGCGATTGACCACGCGCTTATCAAAGTCAACACCACATCACCGAAGTGTGTTCCTCGATGTCTAACCTGCGCGCTCCGCATACGCCGGATACTGATTCCCCTGGTTCAGCGTCACTTTTTCCACCACCACTGTTGATGACACCGCTCTGCCGTTCACAGGACGTTGGTCCTTCCTTAACGACTCTTCGTTATCTTCGCTGGACAGTACATACCATACCACGAGTAATGCTGGGGATTTTGTCACCTATAACTTCTCCGGTGCGTTGCCCCAGCCGTGACGGTACAGCCATCACTCCTTGTAATTTACCCCGTTATCATCAGGTTCGGCTATTACGGTCTTTGGTTTCCGCGACGCGACTTCCGGGAATTTTTCCGTGCAGCTCGATAACGAGACCGTCGTTTTAAATGGAGCAACGTCCGCCAAGGAAGCAACTACGCTCTTTTTCCGTACGGGGCTCAATAACAGCTTTCCCCACACATTAACCATCACGAACGAGGATGACGGTCTCTTGGCCATAGGCTCGGTCAATATCACGGCGGCGTCTTCGAATTCGTGCGTAGCAGAACGCCTACTTTCTCCATCTTCAACGCTAATCGCGTCACTAGATTGAACCCTACTTCAGCGCCCTCGTCGCATGGGTCTCGACGAGGCGCTGTCATTGCGATCTCACTTGCAGCCGTTCTGGGGTCATTCGTACTCTTAATTTTTTCGCTCTGTTTATGGCGGCGGCCGGCGGCAATTCGGTCGTATCATGCACCAGAGACGGTTGTTTGTTCCCCCATCTGGAAACAACCATTCGAAAGTTCTCGATATCGTCCGTGGTCCCGGAGTTGATGACTTTGACGACATGTATGAAGACAAGGGGCCAGCGGGCATAAGCAGGCATGCGGCAAACAATGGCAGCGGTAGCCTAAGCTTCACACTCGACCTGCCTATTCAATCCCGCCCCTCTCTCCCCGCTTCGCAGCGTGATTACTCGGGGAACAGTGCCCAGGAACTACCTCGGAGCCCAACGGTTTCCCTGGGACGCACAGGTACTCACGCCAGGGAATCGAGTCGTGGAGTGCCTTTGCACGAAGTTTCTGCTCCAGACGGTAGCGATGGCAGTGGTGCTCGTCAACTTTCTTCACCCGATACTCAAGGTCAAGCAACAATTGGGGCCGCCCGAACCACCCCACCGCAAGACCAGGAGACGCAGGAGGAGGCTGATGGACGGACATTCGAGCTTACGCCTGTCGTGCCGGTTACTCTCCCCCGTATCAGCGCTGTTGCTGGCCTCATTCCGACGCAAGGGTCCAGTGAGCCAAGTCAACCTTCTTATTCCTTCCTAGATATCACCGCTTCTTCTCGGGGCTCATCTGTACGACATACCGGTCCGAATCCCTCATCTACGTCATCGTCTTCAGGCTCTATGCAACGGAGAAGCCACGAACCTTTTTCATCGACTCGGCGTATATCGCTCCCATTTGCCATGGGATATCCGTCAAGCAGCTCGCGCGACAGAACCGAACCGTCAGACCCATCGTCCGTGAATATTGAGTTCCCCCGGATATCCATGAATATTCGCCCTTTGCCGCAGATACCCCAGGGAGTGGTTGGGTCAGAGACAGAGTCCCCAGAGATTTCAAGACCACCGCGACGCACCATACGACCACACGCCCAGAGTACTCCGCCTTTACACGTACGAACCCAGTTTGATGAGCCCCAACAGCTCCCACGGTCGGTCTCTGCTACCACGGCCCCACTCTCTGCCCTAAGCTCTGGTAATCGAGTTCCCCACATCATCATTCACCCTTCGTCATTTTTGCGCCCACACCCTCGCAACAGTTCCGCAGTTTCGCCGACAGAGAGCGTCCCAGTGACGGTATCGGACATTCATTTCCGTCATTCATCAGACGACGAGCCGGTCGAGCCAGAGAGTAGGCGTACGAGCGCGGGTGTAGGCGAACATCCTCCCCCTCATCCTCCACTGCCACAGCGTTCCTACACGTCACCGTTCATCATGCAGAAGCTCTTTGGTTCACAAGCGTCGCCGCCGTCAACTGGTGGTCTGTCTTCTCAACAGAGTCCAGGGGCAGGACCATCACGACCGCGCGACCCACCTCCCGGTAGCCCTTCCGGATCATTTGGGCGACCGACTTCATGATTTTTAATGATTAATGAACACTCTTTCTGCACCCAAAAATTGTCACTTGTATCTTTTTTTTGTCATTTCCACCTAGCAGCGGCTGTATTGTACCATAAATGCCCTATTTTTTTTCCGGGCATTGCCCTTGCTGATGACTAGGAATATGAGCACAATCAATCGTTGCCTCTCTTTTACTTTTTGTGTACTGTTTCTTTCATTTTGCCTGTAGTACATACACGTAGCGGAATTAGAAACCCCATTCCTTTTTTTGAATTCAAAAAACTGTGGGTCAGCCGGACCGCTTCTTCCACTGCGAACGCGAACAGCGAACAGTTACTCCAAATCCTCTCGTCCGGACAGCACTATGAAGCATGGTGTCGCCTTCCGCAAGTTCTCGAGAACGTCGTCGCATCGGATGCTAATGCTACGGTGAAGCCTCTCAGTGTTTCTCTCCCCTCTCCGCGCGTCGTCTGACACGAAGTGCACTTATAGCAACCTGGTCACGTCTCTCATACAACACGAGCAGGTGAAAACTACACTCCCAAAGGCCCGTGACGTAGCGCGTCTCGCAGAAAAGGCAACGCACCCTTTTCTTTATCTATATTATCCCGCGGTGCCTCTGACTGGCTGCACGCCAGATCATCACGCTAGGCAAGAAGGGCACGCCCCCCGCCTGGAAAAAGGCCGCGGGCTTCCTGCTGCAGCCCTCGCTCACGCCCAAGGTCTTCGAGACGCTCTCCGCGCGCTACGCCGCGCGCCCCGGCGGGTACACGCGCATCCACAAGTTCGGCAACCGCCAGGGGGACAACGCGCCGCACGCCGTGCTCGAGCTCGTCGACGGCCCGCGTGACCTCAAGTTCGAGATGGCCGCGCGCGCCACGGGGTGGGACGTCCTTTCGGAACGGCTCAAGAGCCAGTCTGCGCGCGCGCTCGTCAAGCACGGCGTGGGGGGCGTCGGGGACACGGTGGGGCGCGAGCGCGCGCTTGCTGAGGGGCAGGAGGGAGGCAAGCTGCGTCCGAGGACGCGATGGAACCTCCAAAAGGCACTTCGCTATAGGTCCGCGGAGGACGTCAAACGATTTGAAGATAAGGTGCAAGAGCACATGGTAAAGAATTCTCGAATCGGCCCCTCCCATGTCTCGCTGAAACACTCTGCAGGATACACTCCTCGCACGACCCGTAGCGGTGAAAACTTTGCGCGAGCACTCAGAAAAAGAGTCGGCCGAATCTGATCAGCAATACTTCCGTAGCATCAAAGACTATAAACTGAAGGCCGGTGAGACCGTGCCAGGTGCTGCAGGCAGTGCATTAGGGAGGGCGCAAGGAGATCTCGGATGGGCCCCAGGTCGGAAAACGCGGTGGTTCGAGAGGCGCAAGCTAGGAATCGACAGTCCACTTACCTGGGAGCAGGTCTAGTCAGGGTTGATGTTGTTAGCAGGGGCTTCTTTTCATTGCATACACAGCCGTTGATAATCACGCTTAACCTTTCCGGTTCCCCAATATCCTTGGCGGGTGCAACGTTAATTAAAATAACCAATACGCTATGCTATTGTGGTGCAGTGTCGCGTCTAACTGCGAAACTCATTAACCGGCGAATATCCGAGAAAACTTGCTTGGTTGCGTGGGCATCGCCACGAGGTGGAGTATCCGCGCCCGATGACGTGTTGCTAATCGGTGGCGACCCAAGCGTCGCAAGGAGAGCCTCACCAGCACCTGTCCCCGGCAAGGCAACGCGACTGCCGTTGGGAGAAGTAAGGAGACCTAGAGTACTCGACGTGGGCGGGTCCATATCCAGCGTCGTAAGAAAAGACGTTTGCTCGAGCTCGGGCTTCGTGCTTGTGATGGTTACGAAGAAATCAAGCAGATCATTCTGTTCCGCACGTGGGGTACCTTTCAAGTCGATGATCTACGAAAACACGCGCATAAGCAGGGGGCGCCCCAGTGCAATCTAACCGTTTTCGTGCTAATACTTACCTTCTGGAAGTTGGAGAACGACGCGTCGCCAATCAGAAGCGTGTAATTAAGGATAAAACCTTCAGCTGGGTCCTCAATACGGTGTAAATTAGTGTCACATATACTTCAGAAACTGCGGACCTACCTGTGGCGTGACGACAACCTTGAGGAGGGCTTCTAGACGCTGGGTGCTCTTGGCGACGCTTCTAGTGTAGCTGGATTCAGAAAAAAAAAAAATCAGATTCTAGCCGAATTCTTGCTCAGCCTCGTGGCCTACCCTGCAGTCGTCAAGGCCTCCCCAGGGAGTTTTAGTAAAGATGATTTGAGCGCCGAAAGATCGATCAAGAGCTGGGAAAATCATGCCCCACTGAGACAAATGCCGCCACATCATCAATGATGAGCGCACCTGTTCGGCCCCCTTCTCTTTCAGCGGTCGACTTCGCACTAGTGCATTCGTGAACCGCGTGATGACCAAGCTTTCCCAAGTTCAGCAACCCACGACATGTGCATGCATGTGCCCTCTCACCTGGATGCTTTATCAAAGAAATTCCGGAGGTATTTTTTACTTTCAACCAGTGGGACAATTGCTTCTGCGATGGATTCCACGGCGCGCACGAGATCACCGATGTATTGTGACTGTCCAGTGACAAGCTCGTGGTTGATCCACGTCGTGCGTGTTAACGTCGACAAGGCAGGCTCGCACACAGCCTCCAGTTCCCGGAGAAGCACGACAATCGCCACGGACGCCACACTGTATATCCGTTTCAGAAAGACCGCTCGAGTCGCCACCTAGCGCGCGTACCTAATGAATAGATCGCATTCGGTCTGTAATGATATACGCTCCTTGAATTCACTGTGAATCCGTTGGCGAACCTTCTCTTCGAGCTACAGACTGTCAGTCTCAATGGGGGGCCATATGTAGAAGGCGCCAACCTCCTGTGCTGTAGATTGACAGTACTCCGCCGTGTTGATGACAAGGCAAGCATTTTTGATCTCGTTAAGGTCGTACCGCACATCCGTAGATCGGCGGAGCTGTGGCCATGTCCTAGGAGCGACTCAGCAAAGAGGCCCCACTCTGCCCCACACCGGTAACTTACCGACGCATTTGGGACATGAGGACTTCTTCTGCGGGCACAAGGATGGTTAAATGACGCCGAGATCCGGGGACTCTGCTCACCAGCATAAACTCGGAGCCACTTTTTGAAAACCTCCAACAAGTCGAATAAAGGTTTACCAGTTGATAGTGTCGCACAGCCTTCTAATGTCTGGCCGTACACATAGAACAGTTCAGTCGAGGATGGAAGCACGACATTAGCTGTCTGCTCAGTGTTGTCCACGGTGGAGTGACTTTGGATCGTGTCGAGCGACGCCCTCGTCCTCGACCCCCGGTGGGGAGAAAGAAGGTCAGCAATCGCCCTGGAATGCTGACCATTATGCTCGTATGCCTAGCAGGACCAGGGAAGACTCACTTGTCTTGATGTTGTACATACACACCCATGTGCGGTTCAAAAGACGAGCTGATTGATTGTAAGGGTCGTGTCGGTGTTAGCGATGTCGCCTGAAGTATGTCCTGTAACTAGTAAATGTTAGGAATACCCACTTCTACGTGACCGGAGGCAGGATTCACTGATGCACCAAACTTCTTCCCCATAGACAATTCGAAGTCCTTCGTTTGCTGCAAAGCGTCGAGGAGGACAGTTACCGTGAGATCTTTCGCCGCCTTGGACAACAGCGCAGCCATATCGCCTCTGCGACAAAAATGCATTCCAATGCAAGTACAAATATAGGCGTGTCGACCTACCTCGTTATGTCGATGAATCCGGCTAATAGCCACCAACCAACATTCCACTCTGGCAGGAATGCGCGCCCGAGGCCACCTTCGTGGGTACCCAAAATTCGTCGGAACCACGCGTAGCGGCGGCTGATGTTGTCGAGTTGACCCGCCTCATCAGTCAGTCGAAACACTCGGCGATACTCCGCAAGAAGAAGGGCCGTGTAGCGGGCAGTAAGTGCCGCACGTACGTCAGGGCCAAGGATATCAGCTGTCGCACATGCCGCGGTTATCGTTGCGGGTTTAGGTGCGTTCGGTGACTGGAGATAACTTCGAAGAGCGATTTTCAGTAAGGGTGAGATGGTTTGTGCAACGCTCACTATGTATCGAAGTCTGACTCCAGAATGGTTCGTATTCCGCCTTGGAGCTCTTGGATGCGCTTCCAGAGTTGACTGATACGTGGCACAGAAGTGTAAGGCTTGAACGAAGCGGATATTTGTTTCACTGCCTATGCAGGACCGTGAAATGGTGAGTGCTTGAAGTACAGAATCTACGAACAGGCTCACAGAAAGACTTTGCGTTATATCGGAGTATTTCTTATCCTTGACGTAGTCCTCGAGCTGAGACAGAGCATGGACTGTCGCGGTTGTATATGGTCATGATCTTGTAAATTTACTGGCAACAATGGAAGCTGCATACCGAGCATCTGAAGCCGCTTCAATGTTGTCATGCTTAGGATAAGGTTCTTTTTCGCCGAGTCGAGGACTTGAATATCTCTTGTGATATTGCGGACAATGGCTTCAGACTCGGCAGCCTTTTCTCGGATGAGAGACATCTGACCCAGAAGATCCTGGCGCATAACAAGTATGAGCGGATATATATGCGAGAGACCCAGGCGTCGAGACACACTGATATCATCTCTTGTATCAGCTGCATTCTTCCAGGGTCCTGCTGTAACCTCAGCTCTTCCTGAAGTTGGGCAATCTCGTTCTGAAGGTCCTGTTCATCCTTGGCCAGCTGCGCTTGAACCACATCTAGTTGCCCAAGTGACTCTTCTAGGAAAACAAAATGGTGCATTTGGTAAATATTAGTTGTGGCTATGAATACGGTACTTTGACGTACCATTGGGAAAGTATCCATTAATAACGTCAATGGTACTGAACCCGTCTCCTACCGTGTCAAGAGAGTCCGTCTCTGGCAAAGCATTGATATCAAGGATGCGTTGAATGGACAGAACAAGGTCGCGAGAAAGCTCTCCGCTCTGTTGACGGTGCATAAAGTTATGGGTTGTGCGATGACGGAGGAACCCTAACCTTAGTTTCGGTGACTCTAGATTTTGCGAATCTTGCGACTGAGTCACTGACACCAATGGTCGACGGTCCATCCCCATCAGAGGCGGGGCCATCAACTCAACTCTCGAGCGAGTCTCCCACCGCACCAACTCAACCCCCTTGGGCGGCCCCCGCGGTTCCATACTACGGACACCCACACTGGCAGGGCCAACCATGGCCATTGAACAGCTATCAGTATAGTGCAGCATATCAGCAACAGTACACTCAGTCCCACCTGTACCAACACGCGCAGTTCCAACAGTATCACCCGCATGCTCAGGTTTCTATTGCGCCCATGTCTGCGCGTCCCCCCGCACAGGTCCCACCCCAAAAGCCTACGGTTAGGAAAAAGGCACGACCACGGACACCATCTCCGTCCCCACCTCCTAAAGAGTTCCCTCGATACTGGGATGCAGCTTTGAAAACGTTTTGCCTCGCTGTAGGACTTTCTCAATGCTCGGCTGGCCTAGAGGCCGACATTCTTGTTATGAATCCAGATTGGGAGATGAAGGTCGTACCCGAGGCTTTGCGTGGTTTACACTCTAGCATTTCGGTATGTCCAACAAACAACTGGCAGTGGCCGAATTTTGGTGATGACCTAGAAGGCCGCGATGGTCTAGCAAATGCTGGACGTGCAATCGGGATCCACAGGAACACCTGACCGATCCTTGGAGGAACGAAAGTTGGATTATGTCCACGTCGAAAAAGGCGCAGAGCCCCGTTCGCCGTCTGCAGTGCGTGCACGTTGAAAAAAAAAGCCCTCGCACTCGAAATCTCATTATGTTAAACAGATTAACAAATCCATTTCTGAGCTCCTGGCGCGGAACCGCGCGCGAAATGACGCGTCAAACCGTGCAGAGTTCTTACACCCCAGTAAGCGCCTTCATACCAGCGATGCGTCGAGGGACCTACCTTCGAATGAGGGCGACGACGAAGTGGTGCACGCGTCCTGTGCACGGACCGACGCAAAAACTACGGACCGTGATGTGATGATGAAGTTCGACATTGCGAAGAACGAGGAAGGTCCTCTCAGGAGAACGTTAACGATTGGAGTGAAGGATGAAAAACATATCCCCAAAGACGAGCGCGCCGATGGGAACGGCCTGGTCACTGCAAGTCGACACCCCGGTCTTGACGAAAGGCTGAAAAATCTTGAAATTCATCTAGCAATGCGATACGGTACGCTTGTTTCGTCACATTAGCGAGCTCAATCTCATGAGGCATATACAAGTACCGTCACCTCCGGCGTCACTGCTTCATCGTATCAAGTACGTTGAAGATCATATCGTTCAACTTGAGCGCGACTATCCTCCTTGGGCTGCTCTGCACTTTAATCAACCCCGTCGTGGCGTGCGTTGCACACACTTTTGTCATTGCACTCTTTCTTTATCTTATTTGCCTCTGCTAGTGGCCTCCACCACCACGCCCTACGCCTGTCATCGTCCCCTCTCACCTCACATCTAACCCAGCCACCGACTCTTCTTGCGCTACCGAGGGCTCAACCCCACCCGCACCCAGCACCTACTCGGGGAAAGCCGTTACTGAAGTCAGGACGACCAAAGGCCGTGCGTCACGATCAAGCTTGCATCGTGCGGTCTTAGAAAAGCTGGAGGTTCAACGCGCGATAGAAGACCTCAAAGGTCAGGGTGAGCAAGGCTAGACTAGTGAAATACACCAGGGACGAGCCAAAGAGGGCCAGGACTGAGTGCACGCGAGTTAGTCAGAGAGGGTGTGAGCCACACAACACTGAGGGAAGGCTGGCGTGGTGCTCACAAACGACTTAATTTTGCGGATTCGCGGTGTTTTCGCACGGTCCTTTCTATTTTCGACGACTGACCCTCGCCTGTAAATGTCACCCCTTCCTTCTATCACACAACAGCTCGTATGCCAAACGTTCAAAATACTTCTGTATGCGGCTCGCGACCTGACGTGGAGTACGGCGGCCACCCATGGCCTTCGATATCTTGGACCACCTATTAAAAACATTTGCGTTTCTCATGCACGGAAACGGGATTTGTATCGATTCTTCTCACCGTCGGCGATCTCGGTGAGCAGTCGCTCGAGGAAGTGCTGCTCTGAGATGGACCACGCCCCCTTGTACGTCTCTGACTTTGGCTTCTTGGTGGGGGGGGGGAGCGTGAGGGGGCATTTGTCGGGCTCAGGGAGCTGGTTCGTTTGAAGAGCGAGGATCTTGGCCTTCGCCGTGGTTGCAGGCGGACAGGTCGGTGGGGTTCGACGGGAACGTGTGGACGCCGCTGTCACGGGTTCAGTGTTCACCGCCTGTCGATGCGGTGTCGACGTCCGTGCTCTCAACTCCAATGTCGCGGGGAAGGCGTAGGGTCAGCCCCCCCCTTGCTGCGGAGGTGTATGCGGTGAAGGTGTTCCCTTTCACATGTATGGTGAAGGCTCTCGGGTGCCAATTGCTCCCAATTAGACGAGTAAGTGAGAGCCCGAACGAGGCGAGGATTGGCTCGATGATAGACCGCTTCGCCCTTCGCACTCAAACAAGGTCGATCCATCACGGAGATTTACTCCTTGACTCGGAGGTCGTTTTGTCTCCTGAGGCCTGATGACCCTCCCGCGCCGGTTTTACTGAACGCGTGACCTGTGACTGACTAACTGAGGGGTCCAGTCCGAAAAATGAATGTCTAGCGTAGTATCTCTCTCTTAGACATGTTGGAACCTACTCTCAAGCGCAAGCGTAGTCTGCTGCAGGACTCAACTGTTGGTCCTTCCAGGATCAGGATGGCACTAAATTGTCTCAAAGCCGTCAAGGAAGAGCTAGATGGGATTGAAGAAACGGAGGAGGCCTTGCACATCGCCTTGGAGCATGTCTATAAGATGGAGGACATACTAAAGGATGTCAAGAAACCAGTACGTTGCGTATTCCTCATGTTATGTGCTATTGTTATTAACGATGCTCCGGAAGGTCTCTTTCTTGACCGTTTCATCAGAACACCTCAAGAAGGTTGGCGTCAAAAGGAAACCACTCATTTTAGCGGATGAGAAAATAACCGAATTAACAAATGGGCTGACAATGGATGCTGAGGCTCAAATTGCGGATTTACACTCAAGAATCAAGGAGATCTACGCATGTGTTAACATGGGTGTGCGTTGATCAATTTTGCGTTCGGTCGTTTAAATAACTACTTGCTCATAGTATGAATCGAGTTCACGCATGATTATCAATGCAGTACTTCTCGCGTTGCGGAAAATTACCTCAACTCAATATACCGATGTTGCCATTCTTCCTGGGATGAGGGTTACAAACGGTGATGGGGTCCAAATCTCTCACCCTACTTCGGGATATGAACTATGGTTGAGCGACAATATTGACTATGTGGTTATTGAGTACGAGAATGACAACAAAAGTGAGTCAGATTATAAAGCACCGTTGCTCCATGAATGGCTTCACGGCCTTCGTAGACTGCTTGTTTGGCCCTGGTGGACCCAGAGACGACGCGTTCAAGATCGCAAACGGTCGCTTGTTCCTACTGGTTGTTGAAGTCGATCACCAGAGTTGTAGCGAAGAGAGCCTGACCTCCTGTGTCCCAGAAGCTGTTGGCCAGGCAATTGCACTATTGAAGATTGCTAAGTACGTCAGTACTGCCTGGTTTACTTTGTCATCTGAGCATTACCCTCCAGCCTTCCAGAGGTCCGGTTCTGTCTATCTGATGGACAGACGTGGACTTTCTTTATTTTGAAGTTGGAAAACAACACCCTGATATACTATGAATCGGCAATATACCGTCTGAGCAGAGACATTGTGGAGAACACCAACCTGCCCTTACGCGAGATCGTGCAGCTTGTTCGTGAATGGGTAAGCTTTCTATTGGCTCACTTATCTACTTCTCAAGAACAATGTCAATTCCTTTAGTTGAAGCCCACTGCGACTGATCTGTTTTCGTTGGAGTAGAGTGCGGGGGTTGCCTTTTCTTGCGAAGGCGGTAACCCACTGTTGACCTTATCTGGCGGTATCAACTTCGCGACTTGGAGACGATTTTTTCCATTTCTTCAGGGCAAGAAGAAGTGGTCAGTTTCAGCATTGTTACCGTTATAAAATACAAAATACATTAGTTTGTGGCCCTGCTAGATCACCTGCACGTCAACCACCTCCGAGGCCTCACACCTCTTCACTTATCGAGTCAAAAACGCGCGCCACCCCCTCACCAAAATTCCTGGGAAGGCCACTCGCACGGCTGATCTCGAGCCACTACAGGGTCACGCATCTGAGTCAGTTCCACCCTGGAGTATCTCCCGCGTCACGCGTTTTCCGTTCCCTCACCTCGTCTACCTCAAGCGTGCACGGAACCGGGCCATCATCTAAGAACCAAAGTAGCGACTCACAAAGATACGCGGCGCGACTTGACGTGGAGTGCAGCGGTCACCCATGGCTTTCGATTACTTGGACCACCTATGAAATCTCGGTGAGCAGTCGCTCGAGGAGGTGCTACTCTGAGACAGTCCACGCCCCCTTGTATGTCTCTGACTTTGGCCTCTTGGTGGCGGGGGCTAGCGTGAGGGGGAAGTTGTCTGGCTCAGGGAGCTGGTTCGTTTGAATCTTGGCCTTCGCCATGGTTGCAGGCGGATGGTCGGTGGGGTTCGACGGGAACATGTGGACGCCGCTGTCACAGTGTTCACTGTCTGTCGATGCGGTGTCGACGTCCGTGCTCTCATCACCAATGTCATGGGGATGTGTACATCCCGACAGGCGTAGGGTCAGCTCCCCCTTGCTGCGGAGGTGTATGGGGTGAAGCTGCTCCCTTTCGTGTGTAGCCCTCGCAATTTGCTCCCAATCAGACGAATCAGTCGATGACAGACCTCGCCCTTCGTACGAGTTGCTGGGCTGACGACAATGCACTTTGTTGTGTCGTTGATGGCCGCGATGGTGCTTTCCTAATAGATAATTATTCGGTTATGGACGCGGCCCAAAAAGCCCATTCCGCGATTCATCGACGTCGCGTCACCGTGCACAGCACAACCGAGAAGTAGCAGATATACGCCACATTCGGATTCTCTCGGAAAGCTGCTCTTCTAGGGTCTTCCCCGCCGCCCCAGCCAGCTCAAAACGCGATTGTCGGAAACGGGATGAGGTAAACGTAAAGTGTAGAAACGGATCGGTGGTAGGCGAGGTATAGTATGGAGTACCAAGGGAGATGCGTAAGGTCTTTGGTGACGGGGGTGGTGCGAGGATTCGGGGCGCAAATGGCGCGGGCTGGGCACGGGTAGCAATAGCGTCCCAGTCAATGGATGCAAAGAAATGGTGGGACTTCAATTCGTGAATATTTGGGCGGTTCGTAGGGTTGACGTCCAGAACCTTTACGTCTGATTGTGAGCGCAAGCGGGCGATAGCCAAAAAGACGGGAATACCTGTTCCAATAGCGCCTGGGCGCCTTCGTCAAGTTCACCAGGCTCGAAGCGTAATGAAAAGTGTTCGCTGAGAGCGCCAAAAGGAAACTATGCAAGGAGGCAAATTGTCAATGATGAATACACTTTTTCGTGATAAAGTAAGAAAGGAGCTTACACGGTCCGTGAGTATAACATAGAGCAAAACGCCGAGTGACCAGAAGTCGACTCCATACGAGTACGGGAACCCGAAACGCACTTCGGGTGCAGCATACGCCAAGGTGCCCATCTATTCGTGTGTTACGTTACTTGGACAATGAGCGTAGGGCTGGTGCAGCTTGATGCCCACGGGAATCGTACCGGTCGCCAAGATTTCCGCACGGTAATGACCACGTCCCAGAGGTGATAACGTGGGGCCGAGAAATAACTTCGCCATACCAAAATCCGCGAGGACGACATGTCCGTCGTCGGTGAGAAGGACATTTGCCGGTTTGATGTCCCTGTGGATGATGCCGCGCGCGTGTAAGGCCTCGAGAGCACAGATCAGCTCTGCGGTGTAGAAGCGCGCAAGGGCAACTGGTATGCGGCCGCCACGGGAGTGGAGGTCGCTCTGCAGGTCTGTAGGGTATAGAGCCTAGCGACAGTTCGTCAGCTAAGAAAGGGTCACCAACTGCATGCTAGCTTCGAGTGACAGGAACCAGGTAGGGCCAGCTGCTTTGCATAGCGTATCCTTCTCGTTGATGATTCGTGTGAGGGTATGCAAACGCTTGCGGATGACCTTCATCGCATAAACTTCCACAGTGAACTTGTCCTGCACCAGATAAACCTTCCCGCTGACGCCTTCGCTGATGAGCCTGATTGGGCGGAAATCCTCGGGTCACACTGCGGGCGCCACGCAAATAGGAGCATGAGGTTCTTCAGAGGGTACGAGTAGGGGCGCTTCCTCGCCAAGAGAAGCATAGGAAGATGAGATGGGATGTTCGGGGGATTGTGGACGTCCTCGATGAAAACAGGCCTCCCATACATTTGAAGAGGTAAAATGGAAACAGAATGTTGATAAAAAAATATTTAAACATCAATCCAAGATTCGATACGGTGTCGGCATGGCTTGAAAAAGGGGCAGACGGGTCGTATGAAGTGGGGTCGACTGAGTTCCGAGTCCAGTCCTTTAACGTCTTTTTGTGGTGGCACTCGTAGTTATATACTGAATAGGACCAGCCTGACTCAACATGGGGCGGTGGCACTCTATTCGAATCAAATCGAATCAAATGCGATGCACTGATAGTCTGCTGTTCCTTCCAGCTCCGAGCATTGCACTTACAATGTTCCCGCGCCTAGTATGGTCATTCCTTCCTCAGTAAGGTATCGGCGGGAGTCAGCCAGAACTTAGAAAGCCAGTCAGAGCTAGTAGCGGATGACCGACAAACGGAGCGGAAGAGAATCGGACCGGATTTACCGCTGCCTCTGCCATGACCTTCGAGTTCGCGTTGGCGGTGGCCACCGTGTGGTGACACCGGGTTCCGAGGCGAGCTCAAAAGTCTGGACTATAGCCCACGACTCAAGCTCAGCAAGATGGGGGGCAGCCCCTCGGTGACCAGCGCGGGGGATGGAGCTCAAAGTCGCCGACGAGGATCGTCGGGACCATGGGGGTCTAGATCAATGGATTAGTAGAGAGCAGAGCGCGGATGGATCCATCACCGCACCACGTCGTTATAAAAGTTTATGATTCGTAAAGTATGTAGGCGAGTGTCCACAGTCATGAGAGAGGGGTGATGTGCTAGGTCGAGACGCGGTATAATAATGTAGTCTTCGTTGGAGGCTAAGCGACTATACTCACGGGAGATCATCACTTTGACTCTTTGCTCTGAGGGGTTGTGTGGGTAGGAAAGGTGCCAGTTCTGGTGTCTCGCCCAACCGAGGACGTCGACTCCTGTCCTGTATTTGTCGTGGCATGTCGAACCAAGGTTCTTGAACGCAGATGATGTCATCGGTGTCGTTGAGTTCTAGAAGCGCATGCATAGGGTCGTTGCGACGTCGCATGTGGACGTGATGGTTGCACTATGCATGGGACACGGATCCGACTCGGAGGGGGTGTTGAATGTTCTGAGTTTCGATCAGGGTATCCCAGATGTTCGTGCTGTCGGCAAAGCAGAAGAAAGACTTGAGGTATGTGGATGCGACCAGCTCGATAACGTATTCGCTGAGCTTCGGGCAGACGTCCCGTAAGTTAGCGTTTTGAAAGTTGATGACAGCCGTGATCACGAGCTTCTTGAGTTTGAGTTCCTCGGCCGCTACCTTTGGATCCATGGGGGGCTCGAGGTTCTCTCCGGGGAGTACGAAAGTTTGGCTGGGGTGCAGAGTGTTCATGGCGTAAAAGAGGGGGTTAACGTCGTCCCAGTCCAGGCCGAACTCGCGAATTCCTCTGCGGGCTTCGGCGATCGACTTGTCCTTTGAGATGCGGTCGACGGTTTCTCGGGATGTGAGTGGAGGCGGTATTTCACGGCGAAGCGGGCAGGTATGGAGCGTAGTGCAAGGAACTCCTCGGCCTTAACGGCGTCCTCCTGCATCTGATTTGCGTCCGTCCTTATGGACTCCCTAGCTTCGGTCATTATAGTCTCTCGCGCTTGCGCGCGGATTGAGCGGGGTCAGGTTGGCTCTGGGCGACGGGTTCGCTTCGAGCCACCTGCGCCACTAGGGTTTTCAGGGTGTCCATCTGTTCAAAGTACGAGTTCAAAGTACAAGGCAGGGTAAGATGTGTCAGGGTGGTTTCGGTTCGATCCGAGTATCCCGAGTCGGCGATTTGGTGTGCCATGACGAGCCTGTCTCCCTCCGTCAGAGGTCGGTCCAGGCTCGGGTGCATGGGGAAGGCCGGGAGCGGCCATGTTGTATGTCCCCGAGTTATTCAAAGGACCAGTGGAGCATGCGTGGTGTTGTCGGGGGGAGGGTTAACGTTCTGCTCCATAGGAGCCTAATGCTAGGGAGTCGCGAGGTATTCCAGGCATTATTCCCAACAATGAGGACCAGGCGTTTTATAGCGAGTAGACTAGAACCAGCGCTGAATCACAGGAGATGGTGGTACCACGGTACAAGAAAAAAGAAGGGCTTTGGACAACAGTAGGTCACCGCCGGCATCTCATCCCTCCATCGCAAGAAAAGGTAACTCGCACTCTACTCCAGATCAATCGCAGTGGGTTTTTTTTCTGGGATCCAAGTTGCAGTGGGCTTCAGCTAAAGGGATTGACATTGTTCTTGAGAAGTAGATAAACAAGGCGATAGAAAGCTTACCCATTCACGAACAAGTTGAACGATCTCACGTAAGGGCACATCGGTGTTCTCCATGGTGTCTCTGCTCAGACGGTACGGCGCAGAGTCGTAGTATGTTAGCGTATTGTTGTCCAACTTCAGAACGAAGAACACCCAAGTCTGTCCATCAGACAGACAAAACCGGACCTCTGGAAGGCTGGAAGGCGAATAATCAAATGTCGAAGTAAACCAAGCAGTGTTGACATACCTAGCGACCTTCAACAGCGCAATTGCCTGGGCAACGGCTTCCGGGAAATAGGAGGACAGACCCCGTTTATTACTATGACCCTGGCGTTTGGCTTCAACTAAAAACAAGTGACCGTTCGCGATCCTGAACACGTCCTCCCTGTCTCCACTGTCAAGCAAGCGCTCTGAGGAACATGAAGCCATTCGAGCGACGGTATTTGATAGTCTGACTCACTCTTGTTGTCCATCTCCAGGTTGTACTCGACAACCGCATAATCGACACTACCGTTCAACCACAGCTCATGTCCTGAGGTGGGATGAACTATTTGGACCCCATCATCTTCCGTAATTTTCATCTCGGGGAGAATAGCAATGTCGGTACGTTGAGTTGAGGTGATCTTCCGCAATGTGAGAAGAATTGCATCGATAATCATTCGTGGACCTGGCTCGTACTACGAGCAAGCATTGATTCAAATAACAATATTGATGAAAAGAAAGACGTACATCCATGTTGACGCATGCGTATATCTCCTTGACTCTGGAGTATAGATCCGCAATGTGAGCTTCAGTGTCCACTGTCAGCCCATTCACTAATTTGGCTATTTTATCGTCTGAAAAAATAAGCGGCTCCCTCTTGACGCCAACCTTCTTGAGGTCGTTTAATGTAACGGTTGAGAAAGACACTTTCTGGAGCATTGTTAATAACAATAGCACGTAATATGAGGAACAACGTACCAGCTTCTTGACATTCCTTAGGATGTCCTCCACCTTATGGACATGCTCTAAGGCGACATGCAATGCCTCCGAGCCCTCCGTTTCTTCAATCCTACCTAGCTCATCCTTGAGGGTGTCGAGACAAGATTGCACCATCTTCAACCTGGAAAGGTCGTCCTGCAGATCCCGCTTGCGCTTTAGAGTAGGTTCTGACATATAGTGAGAAAGATGCTATGCCAGTCTCATTTTGAATTGTTTTTTTGGAACTCCGCTGGACTGTGCAGGCAGCCTGAGCACGCACCAAGGGCAGCGGTACGGCATTGTGGGAAAGTGGAATCCCAAGCGACTCTGACCTTCCTAATTAGGAAGTCACCTTACGTGCTTGGGCGGATGATCTTCAACGCCATGGTCAAACTGGGTAATCAAACTGGGTAACTTCCCGTAGCGTCTGAAGCTGTAGAAGTTTGGGCGACGATCGCAGCTGATGAAACAGGGGGAGCTACTCTGCCAATACTTTCCGAGAATATCACTACTGCTACATCCATGTCAAGATCCGTGCAAGGATCCGCGAGTTGCGCAGATCCTTGCGCAGATCTTAACACTTGCTCGCATGGTACAACCCCAGTGGCTAAACACGGTCGAAACGCAATCCGGAGAAAGCTGACCTACTTGCTCACAGACAACGGTGAACTGCAAATCAAATGAAGTAGCCGAATGGTGCACGCACCGGGGAATCACACACCAATTCACTGCCTCATACACCTCAACCCCAGAATGGTCCCTGGTGGCGCACCTCCCTCTCCGTACCTGCGCCCGTCCTCTCGCTTTACCCGCATCGTAGGCGATTCAGCTTGCAGTATTCGACACGAATAAAGGGGTGTGTGTCGTCCCTTCCCTTGTGCAATGCAGCCTTCGCACCGCCCTCCCCTTCAGCAACAGCGCCCGGATCAGATGCAGAAGACAGCCGTGAGGAGAAGCGGGAGTTAGTAGCGATGAATGAGATTCTGGCGAAGAAGATGCGTGGTCAGATCCTGTCACGGGAGAATTTTAAAACGCCTGCGGACCTGTAAGGGATCTATAGTCGAGACCTGAATGGGCGAAGGTAGCGATGGAACGTCTAAAACATCCGAAGAAGTGATGCCATGCAAGAATAATTTGTAGCAACGGCTCTGGGATCCCGGACGACGATTACGAACCCAAAAATAGATCCACGAACGGACCTGAGAGCACATGCGCGCTATCCCGAAAAGAATGAGCCACACCAGTGATGGGAGCGATGTGCGGTACGGGCTATCATGACGACAGATAGGCATGAATCTGATGCATCCGTTCAGAGCCGTGGAGGAGCAATCCCGGGGTCAACGATGCAGGTGAGGCGTCAGGTAACCCTTCGAACAGAGCCATCTTCCCATCACCATGACGTCGTGGCATCGCATTGCTCTGGCCCAGTTTGCGCTCTAGCATAGTACGCGGTGCCGGAAGCCGGAAATCCGTCCCGCCAATTGACCCTACGTCCCCGCTTGCACTCGCCTGCGAAGGCTTGCGGGTCCGTAGCACCTGCGGACGCTCGTCCGATGGGCTGTTCAGCAGGCTAAGGCGTTTCTTCTCTGCCTTGGCGAAATCCTCCATCGTTCCAAAATCGAGCGACCACCGGCCGTGAAAAGCGGAAGGTTGGTAAAGTGGCAAACCGCCGTTGAAATGGTGTTCGGTGCTGTCGAGAGAGCCGAGGAGGTGGGGTTCGTGGGTTTGGGCCAAGTGGTGTGCCATGTCTAAGCCTAGTCGCAGGTCCTCTGGCGTAGGCGCGCGCCTGTAGGGGCCGTCACTAAGCGCCTGGCAAGGAGTACCCCCACGTGCGATCCCTAATTCCCGTTCCTCTTGCGGGAACAGAGTTGGGAAGGTGCTTTCCTCGTGGTCTCGATGCGTATCGGGCTCTGGGTCATTGTGTTCCCGGATCGCGAGTGGGGAGGCAACAGGCGAGACAGAAACGGGTCACTGGCGGGCACGCGATAGGTACAAAGCCATGTCTACGTCGAGCGTACGCTGACGTTCACGAGCGTCAGGGTTCATTGGGTTGAAATGATGGGAAATGGTTGGGGACCTTCGAGCGGTGACTTCGGCGTCACTGTCCCGGGATGAACTGCGATATCGTGTTGGGGAGCTGTCATGGCCGCTGTGGACCGACCTTGGGGAGGAGGACATGGGCGGGTCATTGGTTGGGCCATCGGGACAACAGAGTCGGAAACTTGTTTTTACATGAGAAGGGTAGCTTCAAAGATAAATCGTTACGCACGGGAGGATACAAAAACAACGAGAATAAGAGAAGGTTGGAATGCCGAGGATAGTCAAATGTGGGTGCCGGATTGGAGATGGAGAGAGCGAAAGCCGTTGAATCTTATGGGACTGATAGGGTGTCCTGAGCTTAGCGAGCTTCTGTTCAACGACAGTTACTAGGCTACGGAGTTTTGTCCTGCTTCAAGTTGAACACGCTACGGGGTAACACACTGGCAGCTGCTGACCGATTGTTGTGTAAAATCCTCCAGTTCCTCTCCGGGGACTGATCGCGTACTGACGTTTGAGTCGACTGAGGCACGAGTTTCGTTTTCTTGGCCGTGCCGTGACAGTAAGGGTGCATGCGATCTTACAGTAAGCAGGTTTCTGAAAATCCCCCCTAACTTATTACAATACGTGGTTCTATCACCAGTATGTTTCCTTTTCGCACTTTCACCTTCCCGTGCTAACATTTGTTTGCCCTTTTTTCAGTGGACCCCTCCAAGGGCATCGAAGACGAGGCACTGCAGTCCCCCCTCTCTCCCACAGCCACCACTTTGTCCGGCGGGGGGATTTTCAGTGAACTTCTCGCTATGTCGGACTCCGTCCCGTTCGTGGTGACTGCGGCTCTGTCGACAGCCTACTACAAGGGTTTACCCTCCAAACCGCGCCTCATCGCTACCACCAACCCCAACCCCTATAAAGAGCCCAGTGGCCCTGAGGACTATTCAGTCCTCAAAGAACTTAGGGAACTGGGCAACCACCCCCTCGCTAGCTTCTGGGACCACGGATTGTCCGACGGTCTTCGCCGTGGCCTTAATACGATGGACGTGAACTGGACTAGTATCGACGCACTCCGCATCGTCGAAGTCGGTGAGCCCTCTGGCCCAGCCATTGTCTGGATTGGCGTCCAATTTGGGGCACTCAGCTTCGAGGAGGGCAGCGTCATCGCACTCCGATGCCGCAGGTTCATCGACTCTTACAGTGTCGATGACTACCATGTCGAAATCCGAGAGTCTCGCGTTATGCGACAGGCAGGTAATCGATTCTTTGATCCCGTCTTCTCGACCGACCCGACCTTCACCGCTCGCGACCCATATACCGCGACCCACGGTATCCCGATTTCCACCAAGCGTAGACCCTGGGTCGAGGGAACAGGCGGCTTCTATCTCAGTGCCGGTGGCGATGACAAGAACATTTACCTCGTCACTGCCCGGCACGTTGTCCTCCCCATCGACAAGGACGACAACAAGGAATACGAGCGCACGGAATCCAGCAAGGCACGTGAAGATGTGCTCATCCTTGGCACCTCCTGTTTCAGGGAGAAGCTCGATGCCATTGACTACGATATTCAGGGCCAAGAGTACGCGATCACCGATTCCAAGGAGAGGATAGAGTTGTATGGGGGCGTGGATGACCCCGTGTCGGTTAAGGCGGTAAAGAAGGCGGGGCGGGATTTGCAGGAGGCGGAGGATGGGCTGAAGGAACTCAGGGTCTTGCGCCACGAGATTTCCACTCAGTGGGGGGCGGAGGAGAAGCGCGTCTTCGGGGAGCTCGCCTGGGCTCCTCCCATCGTCCTCTCCACCGAACCCGATCAGTACACCCTGGACCTCGCCATCATCAAGATCGATGCGGGAAAGCTCGACGCCAGTAACTACCGCGGCAACAGCATCAACATAGGCACAAAATATACACGACAACAGTTCATGGAGAAGGTGCATCTGCACCCCACCAGCCTGACTTCTTTCAGGTTCCCTGCTGACCGTATTGTGACGCTCCAAGACCAGGTGCCCGAGAGCGCTCTCTTCAAGCCGCCGATGCTCGATGCTAAGGGCGACCAGTGCCTGGTCGTCTTTAAGAATGGCGCAAAGACTGGTACGACTATCGGTAGGGCGAACAACGTTTCGTCCTATACTCGTACGTACTTTGCTGGCCAGTACCAGGAGTCAAGGGAGTGGCCAGTCGTTCCTAGTAGCTTGCTGGTCCGGCGCCCTCTAGCTACCGACAAGCATTCGGGCGCGTTTTCCGCCAAAGGCGACTCTGGATCTTGTATCGCCGACGTCTTCAACCGCGTCGGTGGCATCATTACTGGCGGTACTTCCGACCCTAACGTCACCGATTCCGCCGACGTGACTTATGTCACCCCCATCTCCTTCATCATGAAGGTCCTCCACAACACCAAGGGTTTTGAGCACGCCCACCTCAACCCGGTCCTTGCCTAGGAGGGCACCGGAATTCATGTCGGTGCGGTGGAGCCTTGAGGAAAAACCTCCCGCGATAGCAAGAGATAATTCCGTTAGGCTGGCGTTAGGCTAGAGATAATTTATTGTTAGCCTATTTGTCAGAATTAGCCTTACCACCTCGAACCAACGTTATGCCTGACTCCCGATGCGATCATCGCCAACTGCACCTAGATACGGAAATCACGATGGCTCTTTCGTTGAGACTCAGGAGGCAGGGTTTTAATCGACATCCGTCGTCGTACATGACGCGCTGTAGGCGGGTTTATGATGCAGGCACACCACCATTATCCCTCTCTACATCGTCCTCGTTCTTGTCCTCATGCTCGTACTTGATCTCTGCTTCAAGCGCCTCCCTCCCAGCTCGCGTAAGTGTCCGCTCTGGATATCCTTCTCAAAATACCTTGGCACGAACCTACTGTCAAAACTCAGGAATGGAAAACAGAAAGAAGGGACCCACTCGACGCGGCGTCGCTTCCGGTCAGCCGCCTCGTCTCGCTGGTGCTGTGCGACGACCTGCTTCGTGCACATCGCCTCGCCGTACTCCTCGCTCAGTGACTTGCTCGTCGCGCTCTCCCACAGTCGATGGCTATCGCTTGGCAGCTGCCGCGAGATGGGCTGCACGATCTCTGGCACAGCCTGTAGCGGCGTGGGGTCGGTCACCGTCGTCCATTCCATCGGGTGAGCCGTTTTGCCGCCCGACTCAGATGAGGGTGTGAACCTGCCGGATCCATCGGACGCTGGGGCCGCGGAATGCCGGCGCACGACGTTGCGCCAGCAACCCTCGAAGGACACCACGACACAGGCCAAAATGACGTGTTTCACTTTGGTACATTCTTCGTGCTCGTGCTCGGACGGGTCATACCGGTGCACGCCGCCCTCGACCAGATGGTGCGGTGTTATTTTTTCAATCGCATCAAGTAATTCGTACGTTCCTTGTACTTGAAATCAACCTGTAAACCACATATACCATTACACTTTCATGGCCACTGGCAGCACAAGGCCGAAACCTGAGGGCCCAAGACTTTCACGAAATTGCTGTCCGAGATTTTTGCCTCGATTTGGCATAACTTTTGTATCCCGGCGTGGTGTAGGATTTAGAAAGGCCACCCCCCCCCCTTCCTACAGTAAACACCAGTCGTCTAGGATCCTTGTTGGTGAGGTCGGAGCACAAATTATTGAGATTAATCCCCCGATTTCAGGAACAACGGTTAGGATAGGAAAATGTAGGATGTAGGCTTGCTGTACTAGTAGAGCGAAAAATTGACGCGGTTTTTGCGCGTGTACGTGTGACATAATAACTATCGTCCATCTCGCAACCACATGATGTCGACTTTACTACGTCGTGTCACCTCACGCAGCCTCGTATTACGCGGCAGAGTCGTCCCCACGCGACACCTGTCCTCATGCGCCGCGAGACGGAAAGACCCCTGGCCAATGCCCCACACCCCCGAACACATCGCCTCCACCGCGTCTCCGACCGACCTACCGGCCCCCGAACCGCTGCCACGCCGCGGCGAGCCCCTCGAAACGACGCGGGCGCGTCTCGTATACCAGAGCCGCAAGCGCGGCACGCTCGAGAGCGACCTCCTGCTCAGCACTTTCGCGCAGGAGCACCTCGGCACGATGGACGCCGCGGAGCTGTCAGAACTGGACAAGCTCATGGACGAGGCGGACTGGGACATCTACTACTGGGCGACGGGAAAACGGACGCCGCCTGAACGATGGGTGAAATCGGCAGTACTCGAGAAGTTGAGGGTCCACGCGCGAAACGAAGGGAAGGTGGTCAGACGGATGCCGGACTTACACTGAGGGTTAGGTGTGGCAGTCGCGAAAGTCCAGTAGCTCGAGAGTGAAAGTCATTTTTTGTTTTACTCGAGCATACTATTGGGCATTACTATAAAGACTACCGACACTATCTGTGGTGATGTACTGCATGTCACTCAGGCACTTCGGCCAACTTTTTCTCGTATCTGTGCAACAACAACCGCTCCACCCAACCGCCGGGTGGAAAGCTCTTCTCCCACTGATTGTGCAGATGCACCGCAAACACTTTGGCGAGTTTGCGATCGAGACCGCCGTCCTCTGCGCGCGTCAGACCATTTGTCCAGTGACCGTCGCTTGGATCTGGCTCGAATGGGTCTGGAAGGCGGTTGTCGAGGCGACACGCTCGGGCGTCGGAGAAGCAAAAGGGAAGGATCTTGAAGGGGGGGATGCCCTCTGCTACGAGCCGACGCCACAAACGGAGGTAAAGGATAGAACCCCAATCTGTAGAAGACGGTCGTGGTGTTGTGGACGTCGCCATAAGGTGGAAAGCTTCACAGAGATAGGGAGAGTGTTGATGAAAATGCATCAACGCGCCGTTGAGTGCCAGGTAAATTTTGTCTGGAGAGGCGTGAGTTATCCCGCTTTCTTTCTGGGGGAAACGATGGGGGCGTACCATAGCAGTCCCACTGTGTCACAAACTCGTGCTCGAGTAAGGGAGAGAGGTCGCGAGTCAGGAGCGTGTCCATGTCCACCCACACGCCTCCATCGCGCCAGATAACCAGGAGTCGGATCAGGTCACCGTCCAACCAGGCCTTCTCGTCGTTGCTAGAGAGGAGGGGACTGTTCTCGATAGGCGTGCCCTTCGAGAGTTCGCGTATGTTCGCAACGCGAAGATCGAATGCTTCTGGGTATCGCGCGACGTAGCTCGCGAGCAGTGCGTTGGTAGAGAGGTCGCCGTTGGACCACATAATCAAGCGCGAGTGTGGGTTTTGGGTAGCGAAGAAAGACTTGAGGGTGTATTCCTGCCGTTCACTGAACGGCGCCAAGTCCGTGCGCCAGTAGGTGTGGTAGTTGGTACGTGGTCTGTCTGCTGATGAGGAGGAAGGTAGGGGGCGAATTGTACCCGCAAAGTCATAACAGTCAAGGCCGAGACGCATGGGCAGGCCAGCGTGAATCTCGGTGGACTTGGGGCCATATAACCGCTCGGTGACGTTATACAGCGGGGAAGCATGATCAGGTTTGAAGCAGCCGCGAAGAGGTGTTAATAGCTCTATCTCCTTCCTGATCCACGATCGCCAGTAGTAAGAGATTTCTATGTGTGGTTCCCAGGTAAGATAGGAGAGGACGAAGATGAGAATTATGGTTGGGGCTATGTATTTGAAGCATGACCGCGGACGAGGCCATCTCAGCCACCTCTGTGGCCAGTGGTAGGTACGATAGTAAGGTCTGCCACGTGGAGGATAAGGATGCAAGTCGACAGCAGAGTCTGATTCGTGAGTTGTGAGTGGGGAATAGTCAACTCCGGACATGGTGCCAATGGTAGGAAGAGCACGATTATGTAAGGTAACTACCAGCTTACACTCGATCACCACAATCCCACCAATGGATCACGGACACGGAGACCACGGTGGTCATGACGGTATGGACATGGGTCCAAAGTGCTCAATGCACATGCTTTGGTGCGTTAGGGGGACCTCTACGTCTCACGTTTTATGTATGGTCCCCACCGCAGGAATACCCAGATAGAGGATACCTGCATCGTCTTCGAGCAATGGCACATCTCTTCTCGCTTTATCTTCGCTCTCTCATTCCTCGCCATTATCCTTATTTCTCTCGGATACGAGTATATTCGTGAATATCAGCGCACGGTCGACCGACATATCGCGCTCGCGCTCTTCCGCAGCAAAACGCGCGGCAAAGGATCGGTGAGTGGACGGAGTACTCCTGAGCAGTCTGGCCCAGAAGTTGAAGAGGCCGGTCTGCTCTCTGGTTCACCCAAGATTCCGGCTTGGTATGTTTTAGTATTCCTCCTTCTGCGCTATTCTAATGTCGTGTCATCGTTTCTCAGTACGCCGATTCCACTCTATCCCCGCATTCTGCGCGCCACGCTCTATGGCGTTCAAGTTTTCGTGTCGTTCTTCCTAATGCTCGTCTTCATGACCTACAATGTTGGTTTTTTCTGTGACATATCCCGTAGCCGTCAGCTGACCTTTTCCAGGCCTATCTCATTCTTGCCGTTGTGATCGGCGCTGGCATCGGTCATTTTGTATTTGGCGCTGAGATGAATGTCGAAGCCATCCTTGCAGGCGGCGAATCCGGAAAGGGGATGGCGTGTCATTAATATGATCTAATTTACACCTATTTTGCTTTAACCGAGTCCATCAATCGCTTGTACTCTTGTCGATGTAGACCGTTGGTCATATTTCTAGCCCGTTGTTTTCATCCCAGGCTGCAGTACAATTATTATTTCCAACTGTTTGTACAACGAGAGATAGCTAAGCGGCTCTCATCTCTGCATCTTCATCCTTCTTCGCGAGATCATGTTTTACAAGAAGGGCATCTATCTCTGCCGGTCTGTAAATCTTTGCCCTGGGCTCCTTTGTGACCGGGTCAACGGTCAAGACGGCGAATTCAACTGCAAATCGTGTGCATCAGCGTTACTCCACGAGAGACAATGACATACGTTTTCGCTGCCCAGAGTTGTACTGTCCATCGTCTTGCTCATTGTCCGCATGACCAGACCGATCGCCTCTTCCACAGTGATATCGTCCTTATACTCCTGCTTCAACAAACTCTGTGCAGTACCGTTATTGGCACCAATACAGGTCGCCTTCCAGCCAGAATAGTTGCCCGATGGATCGGAATGGTAGAGCTGGAATTCATAGTGCGGGTCGTATCCCGCATACAGAAGAGACACACCGAACGGTCGTAGACCACCGTACTGTGTGTAGCCTTGTTTGAGGTCGCACAAACGTTGGGCGAGCAGCTCGACAGGAATGTCTTCGTTATAGCTGACTAAGTGCTGCTGTGCCGCAGACCGCGCATAATTGACGAGAGAATTCGCGTCCGCAGTGATGCCCGCAACGCCACCTATGACATTTCTACGCAGGACATGAGCGCGTTGAATGGCAGTGGTATTTGGGACATACGAGTTTAATAGAAATATCTTCTCTCCACTACCCCCATAACCGCCTTCCTTCGCTTCCGAAAGGTCAAGTAGCTTGCCGGTCACTTTCTTCTCCGCGGCAAGTACAACACCATCCGTTGCTAGAACACCAAGAACGGTGCCCGCGTGCGAAATAGCTTCCATCGCATACTCGACTGGACGATGATAAGATCTCTTGTCTCTACCCAGGCAAAGAACGACCCACTCTGGTATAGCCGCCCTGAACGGGTGATCAGCGTATGGGCGCACAATAAAATTAACTGACATACCCTCTGGCGAGAATATGGTTGTGCGACCTTTCAGTTGGATAAGATGTAAGCCTCATCGTCGGGCACTCTACTCAAGCGAGTACGCACTATCATATCGTCTAGCCTGACACAATAGGTTGGTTAACCACCGAATACGGGAAATATAGCACGTACCATGGTGTCGAGAGACTGGAAGATGAAGGTAGGACCTGCTCACTGACGCGTCCCAGCATCCGGGGCTTGCCGACACACTTCTCACTTGCATCACATGATCTGTCGCCGCTCGTCAGGGAGAAACATGTCTGACCGTTACTGTTCCGCCGTTCAATAGAGGTGAGCCAAGGCAAGCAGTAACTGCATTATTGGGTTGTCCCGCAAACTATCACTATTCACTGCGCATGTGTGTATTTTCATGATGATTGCCATATTGGCAGGCGGGTAGTACTTGTCTTAATTATGTCTCGCCCCCAATCAAAATGTCACGATTCTGAGGCTGGGTAACGCCAAACCCTGACGGCGCCATCGGCACTGGCGGTAAGTAATTCTCCAGCCTCCCTGGGCGTTGAATGGCAGGCGTAGGCGTGCGGTGTGTGATGGACAGCCCCAATCCGATCATGCTGGTGATGTTCCGTCCATGTTATCACCTTATGGTGTACCTTCGGCAGCGGATTAGGTTGAAGGGGTTTGGCCTACAATAGAGGAAGATTAGACATTGGCAGCGCACATGAAGGGTCGGGTAGCTGACATCAAGAAGGTCCCAAGCCCATACGGCACCACTTTCATCTCCCGCGACGATACTTGCTTCTCCGCGCCCGAAGCACGCAAGACAGCGGTATGAAGCGTGGGCGTGCCCGGAAAAGTCATTCAGTAACTTTCCGGTAATGGCACCCATGAGGCGAACGTGCCCGTCTAGCGTCATTACGAGATACGTCGACTCGTCTTGAGTGGGGACGACCGACGTGATGGGGTGTACACACAAAAAATGTCGCAGGGTAAGACTCTCGTCGCGAAATGCACGCGTACGTAGACATAGTCTGTGCGAAGTGAGGGTGTGGACACTTTCCCCCTCCGGTCACGGACAGGGGGTCGTGACGGGTCAGTGACTGACAGGGGAGCGGCGCAGACGGGTGAATCTCACCTCACCTACACATGTCAGAACCCACTCTCAAGCGCAAGCACAGTCTGAATGACTTGACTGTTGACCCTTCCAGGATGAGGAGGGTGCTAAATCATCTCGATGCCTTCAAGGATGCGCTGTATGGAATTGAAGAAACTGTAGAAACAGAGGAGCAAATGCACACCATCTCAGAGCATGTTGTTCGGCTGGAGAACATACTAAAGGGTGCCACTGGCAAGAAACTGGTATATTCATATTCCTCATGTTATGTCCAATTGTATCAATGATGCTTCAGAAAATGTCTTTCTCAACTGTCTCATTAAAAGACCTTGAGATGGCTGGTGTCCAGGGGAAACGGCTTGTTTTTGATCCTGTGAAAATAACCAATTTAACAAACAGGTTGACAATGGACACTGACTCTCAAATTGTGGATCTACATGCCAGAATCAAGGAGATCTATGCATGCATTAACATGGATGTGTGTCTTGCATTGATTAATTTTGCATTTGATTGTTTAAAGCATTGCTTGCCCATAGTATGCACCAGGTTCTCGCATGATTCTTGATGTATTCCTTCTCACATTGCGGAAAATTACCTCCACTCAAGAATTTGACGTTGCCATTCTTCCTGGGATGAGGATTACATGTGGCGATGGGGTCCAACTATCCCACCCCACTTCAGGATATGAGTTGTGGTTGAGTGGTAATGTTGACTATGCTGTTATTGGGTATGAGAAAAACATGGACAACTATAGTGAGTCAGAGTATTGAACACTGTCACTCCATGAATCACTTCACAGCCTTCTCACTTCTCAGACCGCTTGCTTGGCCCTGGTGGTTCCAGGTGGCACACATTTGAGATTGCAAGTGCTCGGTTGTTCCTAGTCGAAGACAAACGCCAGAGTGATAAAGGCTTGAGCACCCATTTCCCGGAAGCCATTAGCCAGGCAATTGCATTGCTGAAGATTGCTAAGTATGTCAATGCTGCCTCTTTACTTTGTCATCTGAGCATTTGCCTTCCAGCCTTCCAGAGGTCCGGTTCTGTCTATCTGATGGACAGACATGGGTCTTCTTTATTTTGAGGTCGGAAAACAACACACTGACATACTATGAATCTCCAACACACCGTCTGAGCAGAGACATTGTGGAGAACACCGACCTGCCCTTACGTGAGATCATACAGCTCCTTTGTGAATGGGTAAGCTTTTCTATGGGTTCACTTATCTACTTATCAAAAACAATTTCTTGACTAGCTGAACCCCACTGTGACTGGTTTGTTTAAGTTAAAGTAGAGTGCAGAATCTTGTGATGGAGATACAAGATGCCATTGTTATGTTTCCATCCATATGACTCACAGTGTTTTCTCGTATGTATGACTCGGCTTGACATGTTGACTCAACATTCTGTAGTTACTTGGTAGTTCTGATATGACTGCACCATTTTCATCTCCTGTACCCGAAGCACCCACGACAGCGGTATGAAGAGTGGACATGCCCAGAAAAGTCATTCAGTAACTTTCCGATAATGGTATCCATGAGGAGAACATGCCCATTTAGTGTCATTACAAGGTATGTCAACTCATCTCGAGTGATGACGACCGACATGACGGGGTCTATACACGATAAATGGTCGCACGATAAGACTCTCATCACAAAATGCACGCATACATACAACCAATATAGTCTGTGCAAAGTTCACCCTTGCGCAGCGTATGTCCAGATGTGGCTGTCAATGGAGCTGGACATGATTCTGGAGGACCCCACACATACAGGGCTTGGACAGAATCCCAGGCCTCTTCTAGCGCTTGTATCGGCTGGCAGTTTGGGGAACTGGTGAATCAGCTTTCGAATACGGAACTCTAAAATAGAAGGATTGCTCAGGCGCACCGGAGATCCCATAGCTTGACAGTGGAGTCGTAAGAGCCTGTATGGTCCATGTATCCATCAACCAGGTCATTGACGTGACTCACCACTGGCCACCACAGTGGCATCGGCATTGAACTCCACTACATTGATTTTGGAAAAGTGCGCCGATGTCCTGCGAAGAGTATTTCCGGTCATCACGTCCCAGAGAAAGACCACTGGCAATTGGTCTCCACCAGAAGAGATATACTTGGTGTTATCGTGTGCGCCGAAACAAGCGATTGGGTGGAGTTGCACAGACACGTTCATAATTTGGTGCCGATGCACTTACAGAGACTGATAAAACTTCATAACCGTGGGCCGAGTAGGCCTTGATTTCTGTTCCCAAGGTGGGGTTCCAAAGGCAAACCGTTCGATCTTGACCACTGGTGAGAACGTACTTTGCAGTTCCTTTGGCGTTCCGGGTGACATGAACGGGCTCTCGAATGTGGTGTGTAGAGCACGCACGAGGGGCTCAGGACCTCGAGACGGTGCCATTCTTAATACGGCCCGACACCGGAATCATGGTCCGGGGACATACCAGACGCGATGTTGGCCTCTTGCGTTCCGCTGCTCTTCTCGGGTTATGCGTGCGTACATGGGAACAGGAATATCACCTCGGCAGATTGCTGATCCCTGTTTAAGTTATGGCAGGCGCTGACATTTGGTGGAAGACGGATGACCATCAGCATTTTGTTCAAGGACTGGATGACCTGGATGTACTGGGAGAACTGGAAGATATTTGCCAGTCAGTTCCCAGACAGGTTCCAGAATGCCAGAGGTCAACGTTGTTTCCAGATCTTTGACTTTCTGCCAGATGTCCTGCCAGGTAAGACCTGTCTTTCACTTTCTTTCCAGGCATTGTTCCAGGCGGACCAGGCCTCACTTCATTTGTCAGACCAGACGAGAAAGAGCTTGTATCTACCACCTAACCAACACAATATGGTAGAGGGAATAACAAAAGGAAGAGTGGTCGCACAAGCCCACATCGCCGAGCTCCTCTCCCTCTCCCCACCCGTCACGCTCCCTTCCCCAATCTCCCCCGCGCCGCCGCCGCCGCCGCCCACAACCCCAGACGACGACGCACAGGCGCAGGCGCGCCCACCACTCGACACGCCCGACGAGCTCGCGCTGCACGCGCTCCTCCTCAGCATCACACACTGCGCTGCAGGGCACCCCACCGAGGCGCGCAGGTTCCTACGCGACGCGCACGCGCGGATCCCGAGCACAGGGAGCACGTGGATCGGCGGTGTGGCGCTCTTTGAGCTCGCGGTGCTCGAGCTGCGCGAGGCGAGCACGATGGCGATGGCGAGGGCGAGAGCGGCGGGACAAGCAGCCCGAGCTCGAGCGAGGAGGAGAGCGTCAGCAGCAGCAATATCAGCGGCGGCGTCGCGGCAGGGGTGTACGGCGCGGGTCGGGCGGGCGGCGGGATCGGGGAGCTGAAGCTGCGCATGAACGCGCTTGCGGTGCATGATGGGACGTCCCAGACGCGCTGGAGGAGGGTCCTCAAGGAGGCTGAGGCGCTGCTTGATTCTGCGATGAGCCTGTCTGGGAGCGAGGTGGACCTGAGCTCGCGGGTCGACACGGGTCACCCGCGTGTCGAACGGCCTTGACCCGCGTATGGTACAGGTGGAGACGTCTTGACCATCCCCGGTCAAGCTACTTCTAAAAAAGTTTCGTAGTTTCAGCGTCGAAAGTGATGAAATCGCGAGCAAAAACAATGATGAGAAGGGAAGTGTCATGTGTGAAGAATTCGAGACGACGGCGCCGTCGACACAGTCCATAGTAGATAGAGACGGTTCAACGGCAATAGATTCATGTATGTACAAATTAGACGACGCTTCGAGTACCAAGAAGTACGACATTCAACCCTAAAAGTCTGCAAAGTATGGATGTTCGACAGTGCGACGCCGGAAGCGCATATGGTCATTATCTACCGTTTCCTTGATATACCTTAGGCACACCGGGTGAGCAAGTCGCATTTATGAGTTAAGAACGATACTCACATTTGCCAGCCAGGACTGTCCCACGCTGGGCCATATTGCTCTGAGGTTGAGTGTGCGGCAAACCACTCCTCAACCATTCTCCAGAAATAGCCACTTTTTTGACGATTGGTACTGCACTCGTGCTTCTCTTCACGTGAGCCATTGTTAGTCGCAATTGATCCAGTGCTGCCCCCTGGCAGTAGTACGTAGTCGTCGTCTCCATCGTCATCCGCTTCTCCAACACCAAGGAGGTCGGGATTATCAAGCGCAAAACGGCGCTAGAGGGTTTGGTGAGAGACGACACATGTTATACGGAGTGCTGTTACATACCAGGATCGCCACGTGTTGAATGGTGTGTGCGTTGATGAAACGGGTGACATTTGAGGGTTGGAAACGGGTTGCTGACTTCATAAACGAAGTCATTCAAAGTGAAATTCTTGCTGTCATCGTCACTGACGCTGTTACGAATCTGCCAATTTATGAGTAACGCTCTGGCAGGAGATGACAATGGAACATACCAGTTCAGAATACTCGTCGCGCACACTGGAACAAGCATGCTTGATTGCGCTCATCAACGACTTCTGATGGGAAACGTTGCAGCAGATGAATCGGAGATCTTTCTGGTTTTTACGAATCCTTGCCTACAAAATGTCAATTACACGGCGATTGAGTGCACGAAACACACTATTACCTCAACATCCAAATGAATCTGCATGTACGAGACTCGCTTTGGTTCAAAAATGACTTCCCCGGCGAATGAGGCGGATATTCGTCTACAGGCCATTCAACGAAGGACACAGAAAATAATACAGATAACATACCTTCCGCTCAGATGTGAGATAGAAAGTGTCTTCAAGTCGGGCAGACACATCCATTAGCGTCGTTTCAAACCGCTGCAATGACTCTGCGCGGTCACGTAGCTCCCTCATAATTTCGTAAAGGACCCCCAGAGTATACGTGCGCGTTGAGAGGTCCGACTTGGACAAGTCTCCGCCCATCTTCATATTTGTTAGTCGGTTAGAAGGTTGTTAGAGACAAGGACTTACTCGAGCGAATGAATGAAGTCCCGCACGGAATTCCTGGTCACGGTCTCCAAAACCAAAACTGTTTGCGACCTTTTCGACAAAAGACGCTTCGAGACCGGTCCTTCCGGGCGACTCAGACTCTAAAGCGGGGTCATACACAAACGATGTGTCATTGAAGCTAGAGGAAGGTAGACGCGGTGGCGAGGTACGATATGGGCTCCATGGGGTCTGTGCGTGATCGCCCGGCGGGTGAAAGGCCCTCTGAGTGCTGAAAACTTGCGAGGGGGGCGTGTAATGGGTTGTCGGGTTTGAACCAGTCGATCCAGAGGGGCCAAAAGGTGGCGAACTCCCTTGTGTAGAGGGAGCGCAGGGAGCGTTGGGCACTTGGACTTGAGGGAAGACAAATCGGGCGTCCATCGAGCTCCTAAGAATCAAGAGCAAAACTCTGCTTCGTCAGAGAGGAGGCTGCCAGTGGTTCGTATTCAGGGGGCGCTGAGTGCCGTGTAGTGGCTCGGCCGTGCTGGGCTAGCCACTGCGGGTTAGCCGATTGAAACACCGAACTGAGTTGAAACTCTGCGCTACTGTATTCATCATGGCGGGCATGGCGGGCAGGAAAGATACATCAAGCTGTGACAGTGTTACCGTGACGGCGCTGCGTGTTTGATTTGCAATGATGGTACGAGCTAATTGCATGATTTTCGAGACATAATTCTACCAATGCTAGTTGTGTATTATCGGTACATGTACAAAGTGAAGGTCCACCAAATTCTGAGAGTGAGGACGAGTCGATAGTAAAAGACAGTGCGGAAACGCCGGAATTGGACAAGTCGTGGCCTCGTGGCGATGTGGGTTTTGCCAACCCATGACGATCCCGACGAGTCGACGGAGGGCTTTCCCTTGACGAAAACCGCGGGTGACCTAGCGAACCGTCGGAGGAAAGACCATGTGGTGTTGGGAAGAGAATGTGGATCAGAGATCCTCGCACCCACGCGTCCATCAGGTGGCGCCACTAACGAACAGAGCTGTCCGCAGTGTGACTCGGTCGTCGGGTCTAAGAAAGGAGAACAATGTCAATTTGCATGGTTTTCGAGACATAATCCCAGCAATGCTATAACGAACAAAGCTGTCCGCAGTGTAACTCGATCGTCGGGTCTAAGAAAGGAGAACAATGTCAATTTGCATGGTTTTCGAGACATAATCCCACCAATGCTATAACGAACAAAGCTGTCCGCGATCGCGCGTCTGTCGCCGCGTAAAAATCAAGGATGGGCAGAGCGCAGTTAGTGCGTGATGTACCAGGCTTTAGACACGGCGACACATGTCTAAAGCAGCAGCAGGCGATTGGCGAACGAGTCGGGCGACGGCGAAAGAGATGACCCTTCGTCCTTAAGGACGAGCTTGAAAGGAGAACAATGTCAATTTGCATGGTTTTCGAGACATAATCCCACCAGTGCTATAACTGAACAAAGCTGTCCGCAGTGTGACTCGATCTTCGGGTCTAAGAAAGGAGAACAATGTCAATTTGCATGGTTTTCGGGACATAGTCCCACCAATGCTATAACGAACAAAGCTTGTCGAATGCCTTTGGAATCAGGGTTGGAACATAGGTGATAGTCGGGTAGTATCCGAGCGTGTCGGAACCATCCTCCGGAAGGATGGTAGGATGCGCCTCGGGGAGAAGTACAACCGGACCGGACCAGGAACCATCAATGCGCGCATCAATGGGGAAAATGGGCGAAGCACGAGCGGCGAACCGTCTAGACCACCACCTCAAATGAGTGATGGTCTGCATATTTATTGACGTAGTACATTGAAAATATGTCTAGGGAGTTGGAATAATGAAGCCGATGGGGAATGGACCCTGAACCAAAAACCGGTATCAGGTGAACGTTACGCAAGATTGTCTCGATGTGTACAACGGACTGAGCAAGCCGCGAGCCCATGAACTCTGGCTGAACTCTCCACATCCCTGTAACAGGATCCGGACCCCGGCCTACACGCTTAAAGCGATCAATGAGGGCACAAGGGTAAACTGTTTCATTATACGTAAAAGAGAAAAATGTACGAACGCGCCCAACGATCAATCCCCGCATGCCTGGCCGGTCCTGATCCTCTACGATCAGGACACAATCGTATCGTGCTTCCTTCTGACGCCAAGAAGGTGTTGACCGGATTATTTGGCGGTGCATGCCATGCGAGCCCGAAACGTCGCTCGGCGCATAGAATATGGCACGTGCAGAATGGAACACCAACACCTTCGATTGGATGTTGGGAAGGGCTACCCAGGGCTGCTGCACTGCAGGCAGTTGGTCGGGGTTGAGCTGGTCGAAGAGGAATTGCTGCATGAGTAGTGGCAGGTTAGGCGCGTGAATGTGTTCGGTGAGTGAAGCGAGATCAGTGGGGTACCCGGACTCTGCGACATCAGTTCAAGTTTCCTCTGTCGCGAGAATTGAAAAGGGAGGACTTACGTGGGCGAACGGCGAGAACCACCTCGCCTTCGATATCGCCGTCGATAGCACCATCGGCATCTTCCTCATTGCTACTGGCAGGTCTTGTGACTGGGGTTGGCATTCGCTCTTTGGACAACATCCCACGTGCTATGAAATTGACATGAGCAGACAAGAGCTTGTCAAGTCGCTGGTTCGTCAGCAATATCTGGCCAAGTGGCTCGTAACGATTTGAGCGTCGCCACGGTTTCTTCACTGCGGTGATGTGCCGAGACTCAGTAATCGAAGAACATAACCCATTCGGTGCGCCGAATTCTTGAATCAGGTGCACATAATGCACCATGGAGTGTTGGCGCGGGAGATTGAATCCCTTGGGGCGGACACCGGACGTGCGGAAGATCTCACGGGTTGCGTGAAATGTCCGCAGTGCCTTTCCGATGGCAGACAGATCGGACTCGCCGATTTCAGAGCGCCGTACAAGATAACAGAAGTCCAAAAACGCGGAGAGACACTGAACCAATTGCGGAGGCACGTACTCTGCAATAGCGGGTATGTAGACCTTGTATTGCGTCAGTGAAATCAAAGACGGACCCCCAAACGTCGACCCGAGCGTACTCACCTTCATCAACGCCTTCGAATCATCTCCCGTCCATTGTTTGAACCGTCGACCGTGCTTAAACTGACGTAGTCCGGGGAATGGTGGGGTCATTGCGATCCTATGCGACAGTTGTAGGATCATATTACGACATGGGGGTACACACATACCTTCGATCAATGTCGTCCAGGATCTCGTCGGCGCGAGACTTAGTGTATATTGCTTCAATATATTTGCATATCCATTTGACCAGGTGGTCCTTGAACGAACCCTTGATGATTTGATGCAGTAAATCCGGCGACAGACTTTCATAGATATCGGCACGTGGAAAGTCGTTGGTGAACGGCTAAGAAACGAGTTTGAGTCACCTATGCACAAATAAGAGCGACGCACGTACAACGATGTCGTCATCGATCCCATACATATCCCACAGCTCGTCAGAGCTGAAGGAAGAACTGGACACGAGAAGGTCGGTGAGCGCTCGCGTTCGACGTCCTCCGGCTCCATCCAGATTTCTTGCATGAGCGGTGCATCTACATGGAGAGCGTATAGGAGCGTCTGTAAGTGAGCCAGTGTCAGGGGTAGAGTGGTGAGGTTCCGCACCTCGCACACCAGCCTTGTACCACCCCCGCAAGCATAATTTGTTCAGGGTAGTCAGCAATAAACGGTCCAATATCGAATACCACGCGACGATAGTGTCCATCTGGACAGCGACGCACTACAGGCGTAGTCATTGCTGGTCGCAATGACTCCAAGATAGCGCTGATGGAAGAGTGGTACAACTGTCGTTTAAATGTGCGGAAATTGGGGTCGTCGTCGAACCCTCTGCCAGCTGGATAGAGGGTTTTAATGAGTAAATCTCCGTGTATCTGAAAATGACAATGACGAACCCTTGGGAATCGCAAGAAATGCGATTGGTATGACTCCGTTCCTGTGTCCACGCCGAGCCTCGTTGTGAAGATTGCCCACAGACAAGTATAGTGGGTGGTACTCGACGTGCCCTGTTGCGACACTGACAGTCGTTTTGTCACTCCCTAGTATCACGGCGCAGTACATGGCGCCCTCCATTGTCGGGTCGTCCTCATATATCATGGTCTACCAATAGTGGACATGTAGTCAGAACACTAATAATATACTCGGATATGAAGTACTCACGCTCCGTCGCCACGCGAAGTGCCCACTCATGAAATCTGTGAATCTACGTTCACCTTGGGTGTCGGTCATGATATATGGAGCGGTGTCGAACTGAGAAGCGAAGTCTGGATTATCAAGTAGGTTGCGGATGACTACGTCCGGATCCCGATACCAGACCTCGTATTCTTCCCTTTTCCAAGAAGGTGCATGCTCCGGAATATCCGAGTTGTCGGATGCCGCATTGACAGATAAGCACTGCCATGGTGCGTCACCGTCCTGTATGGCGTCAATTGTCGCATAGAGAGTACGATGTGAATCATATGGGGCCGCGATGTCATGTTTCTCCACAGATAGTGCCCAGAAATCAAAAAGTTCGTTAATATTTGATGCCGACATCTGGGCCTTACGGAACAAAAAGTCTGCTAGGAGGAACTGCGCAGCATCTTCGAAAGGACTCCAGTCATCAGGTGGTAAATCGGAGCGTGCAGGGGGAGGCGTCGCTTCTGGCAACGTATTTCCATTGATGTCAGTAGCACATCCTGAGCGATAAGGTGATAAGCATCGCAGTCAGTCTATGCCAGTGGGTGAACAAAGGCGAAATTCCATACCATAGAGTCGAGAGTGTTTTCGCTTGTGGAATTGCTGACGATGATGGTTCACTGGGGGGTGGTTGTCGTGATCTGTGTCGGCAGCAGCGGTGGCAGAAGGACTTGGTGGCGGCTGTGGACTAGCGATTGGAGGGCTGGGAGGCTGCTGGTGGCCGGTAGTGGAAGGGCTTGGTGATCGCTGAGGACTTCCGGGAGGTGACTGGGTTGGTGCTGCGCTTGCGTGAGTTGCTTGGTGTGTAGTCGGAACCCTGCGTAGATAATGGACTTTGCGAATGTGCTTCGTTCGCCCACGATGACCGATAAATTTCTTCCGACAGCCCAGGTAAGGACAAGGGATATAAATCTGGACCATATGACAATACGGGGAGTGGATTTACGAACCTAAACAATACAGTAGCCCTGACTAGTACTAAGTGAATTTGTTGATTGATGCACGGGCCAAAAAGAGGTAGGAACGCAGTTCTGGTCGGTTAGCGTCCAAATCAACCCCCTGGTCCTTACCACCCAACCACCAACCATCCTGCATACGTGTCTGTTATTCCAACCATGGAAGACGAGATCCCTAGGCCACGGCCTCGTCGTGTAAACGCGAATACTCACCCTGGGAAAATCGTCAACGACCTTAAACAGAAACGCCGCACTACGGACGAAAAACTCGCTGACGACAAAGCCAAAGCATCCAAAGAAAAGGAAGAAACCACAAAAGCCAAGAAAAATCGACAAGCGGAAGTTGCCCAAGTCGCTGAGGTCGAAGATGCTCTTCGCCGAGAGGACAGAACCTATCCCAACATTGTCAATGAAGGCGACACTGACTCAGATACTCACAAGTTGAGGGTTAGCGACGACGAATCTGAGGTGGATCACCCAGAGGCCGAGGTGCCCGAAGACACAGCGTCCAACACAAAATCACAGAGGTAGTTAATGTCAACGTTGACGACATCCGAGCTGATCGCTGACCGTTAACATACTGCCAGTGAGAGTAACCTTGATGGCGATGTGCATATGTCCGAACCAGAAGATCCTGAAGGCCATAAAATTGTGGTTCGAGAGAGCGATGACGACGACAGTGACGACGAGTACCAAAATGACCCCGACGAGGAAGACCCAGACACAGACAAAGAGGAGAGTGAAGGCTCGGACAGCGGACTTGAAGAACTGGAAGAAGAAATCGTGGCAAGGAAGATGGAAAAGAAGGGAAAGAAAAAACGCAAAGGAAGCGTTGATAAAAGAAAAAAAAAAGTAAGTCACACGTTCCCATTATCATGATGGCAGACTCTCACGTTTTATCCCCATGAGGCGCCAACTCCGGCAAAATCTGGGCTCCGCGAAGAGATCACCCAAGTGCGCAAGACATCTGCAGTATCGGGACAGAAGAGAAAGCCTGGGCCTGAGCCAGTCAAGGACAGCAGCGACGAAAGTGAAGATGAAGAGGAGCGTACTAAACGGTGAGTAGACCGGTGACTGACACGTGACTATCAATCACGTACTTGATGACAGGCCGCAGAAAAAAATCAAGAAACAAAAGGGCGACACTGCCCCTGCCAGAGGTTTGCGGACGGACTGGCGGAAGCTCATCGACCACTCAGGCTCCGGGAGCAAATACTACAAGAAGACCGCCTCACTGAAAGACCCGACTTTGATTCCCACCCAGCCCCGGACCCCGACCATTTCGGATGCCAACGACGACCTATCCCAATCAAGACCGTCCTCTCGGACATCGGCATGGTCACACATGCAAAGCACGAGCGATGGGCTGGATGGCGCTGTACCAGATCTCTGGCCGTCAGGGACTTTTGACGACGATGAGGATCCTCGCTCATTGCAGGCCGCCCGTGCTGCGAAGAAGGCAAAGGCTGGTGCGTTTACTATTCAACTTCAACTTGCCAGTGTCCTCACTACGTGAGTCGAAATTGGCAGTTCAACACCAAACTGGGTCGCGGCCATCCGCGAGTTATACCAGCAATCGCACCACATCTGTGGTATGTTATTGTACCCTAGTAACGCTACTGCTGAACGACTCTATTTCGCAGGTGGGCCCAGTGGTGAAGAAAAAGGACATCAATACTGCAGGCCTCACGCGAGGACCCGTCGTTAAGTCCGAGGGCAACGAACTGTCAAAACCTTACCGGCTCCTCAAGGCCTCCGATATCCCAATCACAGGAGAACACGAAAACGCGCAATGGGATCGCATCGTTCGTGGAGTGCTCGACTGGGCAGGGACGTTACCGGATACCTTTGGGACTAACGAGCATCCCGATCTTTTAGACACGGTACAGGCCTTGTGGGACAAATGTCTGCCCGAGAGAACAGAAAATGTGCGCGTCAACCCTGCCATCAAGAAAGTGGTGAGTCGGGCCGCCTCTTATATGACCACTGCGACTGATTGTTCGTAATTTTTGTGAGGTCATTGACCGTCTCAACGAATGGCGAAGCACCATCGGCAAGAAGGCGGTCGCGGTCATCAACGACTTTATCAAGCACGATGCCACGCTGAGAAGGGATTCGGCCGAAGTCGCCACTTTCGTTCGTGGATTGCTGCCCTATCCGAACGAACGTCCTGTTGCGTTCCCGCTGATATATTCTAATCCGAAGGTGCGTGTGTCCGCACCCATTCGTTTCGCGAGGTGCTGATGCCTTTGGTGCTCAAAGGCATCCAAAGGGTCATGGTTGGCCCCCCTACTCCTCCAGGTTTTCGCCGTGCACCTCCGGCGAGTAACGAAGGCGCCAACAAATTTTGGCTTCCCCGCTGGTGCCTTAGCACTTAGCACGGCCGCGGTAAGTCGTCACTCACGTGCGTGTACAACACTAATCATATCATGCAGTTGGAACGTGGCCTTACGCTCTTCAAAACCGGGGTCAATGTTCGAGACGAGAAGGCCGCCAACAATGCTGGCCGCGCGTTCGACAACAATCCCTGGGGCACGATCGCGTGCCAGTATGCTCAGTCAACCTGCGACCTAAGTGAACGCAAATGGGGGCAAGTCATCGGCGCAGCTTCCATTTATCTCGCAGATCGTGTAGGGGCCCCAAACGTGGAAACCCAACGTATCCCAGTCGTTCCGGATGGTCGTAGCAGGATCGCGGTGTCTGACGATGAAGCGGATGACGAGGCGGACATCTAGGGACTCGTAAGGGAGTGGACTCGGACGACGGACTCGGAAATCGTATGCCGCGTATATAGAACTCGGAAATCGTATGCCGCGTATATAGAACTATAGTACATAAATACACGAACCCCAGTCTGGACAATGACTGCCGGCGTCTGATAAATCCTCGAGACTGTCTGGGATAAACATGACTGGCGGCCATCTGTGTGAATCCTCAAGACTGTTCCTGAGACTGTTTTCATGGCTGGTGGTGTTTCTGTGTGTATATTCTTCGATCCTGGACGGATGACTGGATGGACACGGAAAATCTGTATTCACCTCTGTATCTACATCTGGACATGACTGGGATGTGTCTGTTGTCAGTTTGTCGGTCTGGCTCGGTCAGGATCATCCTGCATCCAGACTCAATTCTGGTGGACTGCTGCACTGGGCCCAGTACCCCCAGTACCTCCCAGGCCCTCGGAAAAAATGCTGATGACGTGTGCAAGAAGTTCGGTGTCAGAAGCTTGGTCAGAAGAGTCGTCAAGACTGGCAGCACCGCTGGCAGTTAGAAACAGAAACTGGACGGGGTAAACGAAAGCAGAAAGAAAA